>CATIWC010001851.1:0-273008 GCA_948472305.1 Vicia faba
AAAACCTTATCTTTGAATCTCTCAAACCTTGAAATTTCCTTGTGATACTAACCATCATAACACCTTATAATCATCATATGGAAGTCATCCAAATACCAAAAAAAACTTCGGTAGCATCATCATCATCATCTCTCAAACTCAAAAATTGAGCCTTGCAACTTGACTTGGTTGGAGTGCTTCAACAACTTTCAAAATATTCTACCTACTAGAATAGCTTTAGTAAGGTCCAAGGGAGCTTAATCAATCATAATATTGCACCTGGAATAGCTAGAAGAAGCTTTGGACATTTCTCCCAAAGAGGTAAAAACTCAAACTGTGATATCCTCATCCATTCATCATTTGCTTTCGATCATTTGCTTTCGATTTCAAAAGATAAAATATATATATGATTTCCCTAAAACTAACCATGTCCTTAGTTTTCATTTATGTTGTCTGTATGTTGAGAATTTTGCCTCTGAACCGTTAGAGTTTGTTTTTGGTACCAACATAAATTTTGGATTATCTTTGAGTGTTGGTTAAAATAAGATATATGGTTGAATTCGTGATTAAATTTCAAGCAAGTTTGGTGTTTACACTTTTCAAAAAGGTTGAGAAATGAAGCTTTTAGAAATTCAAAAATGGTGTTGTTGTTAGTCTGTTCGCGCGAGGGAGATGAAGATGGCATTTTCAAATTTTCAAAACTTGTTTCGTATTATATTTATTGGGTTCCGTTTCATAATCAGATGAAACAGCCAACCTAGTGGCAGTGTGCTTGCTCTTAAGTCATACCTATGCCAGATCTAGGGTTCGATCAAGGCGTGGGACATTTTTTTCTTTTTCATGCTTATTTCTCACAGATCCAATGCAATCAGTCAACATGTGCATGCCATACACCTCTCGGTCATCACTATCAGATCCAGATCTAATGGACGCAGACAAGCCCCCATGGGGGACCTCCTAAGATCAGTCTCACTAGATCACGGCAAGCAGTTGGCCCAACGCTTATGGGCCTAGGATCTGCTGCTTTTCTCACACTCCCCCCCCCCCCTCAATTCCTTCCACAACCCAGGCCCATTTTGCTTTTTTTTCTTTCTTTTGTTCTAATTATTTATTTTCTTTTTAATCATTTTTTTATTTAAATCAGAAAAATCATAAAATCATAAAAAAATTAGATTTAGGTTTGTAATTAATTAACTTAATTTTTTAAAATAAAAAATTAACTTAATTTTTTATAATAAAAATTAATTTAATTTAATGACATTTTATTTTATTTTATTTTATTTGTAAATTAATTAGAACAAGGGTTATTACTATAGAATTATTTTTCTAAACAAAACATCAAAAATATTTTCTAAACACTTAAATTTTTTTAGGTTTTAAATTTCTTTCCCTTTTCACTATCTTCGTCCGTTTGTTTAATTTTTGTATTAATATAATTATGTAACTGTTAAGGGATGTAATAGTTTAAATTAGGGTTTTCTTTATTTTCTTCCCCATTTTATGGTTTGTACTCCCCATCTCCGAAGCATTGTAATAGCGTAGACTTTATTTTTTGCTCTTATATATATATATATATATATATATATATATATATATATATATATATATATATATATATATATATATATATATATATATATATATATATATATATATATATAATATATATATATATATATATATATATATATATATATATATATATATATATATATATATATATATATATATATATATATATATATATATATATATATATATATATATATATATATATATATATATATATATATATATATATATATATATATATATATATATATATATATATATATATATATATATATATATATATATATATATATATATATATATATATATATATATATATATATATATATATATATATATATATATATATATATAACTACTAGCTTAATAGGTTTGTATGGAAAGACATGAAAACAAAATGCTAGATAACCATAAGTTCAAGATAAAAATAACTGAAATCAAAACACCATTCACACGCGCACCTCTAGGGCGATCCCACTTAAAACAGTCATGTCCCTCGAACGTGGGATGCTTTAGCAAAGACCCTCGGTTAAAGGATCGTAGTCCCTCGATGACCCTTCGATGCTGCCTTTGGTAAACGATCTTAGTCCCTTACGAAAATTTCTAAAGTGTCCTACAAGTTGCCTTCTATGACTATAGGATGACCCGCGCCTATCCCTCACATCCAACGATAGGGTTTCCTACTAACTAATGGTAGGGTAACATTATCTAAAGGAGGAGAAAAAGAACAAAACAATTTTTAAGTAGGTAGAACACTCGTAGTCGCTTGCTCACGAACTTTTAAAACAAAACATCTTTTCATAAAATGACACTTCCTTTCACAAATATTTTCAAAACAAACATTTTGTATACATTCTCAACGATATGAGAATCGTTACAAAATTGCCGCACTTAGGCATTTTCAAAATATTTTCAAACATACACAACCACAAAGCATTTCCAAAAAGTGAGCTAGCGATTAAGAGCTCGTAGATAACTACGGATGAAAAGGGTGTTAACACCTTCCCTTTTCATAACCTACCCCCCAAACTCAGAAAAATTCTTAAAGGCCTTTCCTATTTTTTTCACTCTTTCCTTTATTGGATAAAAGAAAAGTTGATGGCGACTCTTGCTATCTGCAACATTTGCTATAAAACACAAAACCCAAAAGTCATTTCTCCCACCGTATTACAGAATTGGCGACTCTGCTGGAGAAAACTAAAAGTGGGGTTACCTTAAGAGCTAGAGCACCTTTATTGCTTCGTTGGTTTTCCTTGTACGTTTTATATTTTAGTATATGATTGGGTTTATTTCTTGTATAGATCCTATACTCTGATCAGGGGGTATTGAATGTAAGTAGCATTAGATCGTGAAAAATGTACGACATAGACCGATATGGTTGAAATGATGGCTACGTTAGTGCGACATATTGGTTGGTGCCAGTGTCCCTAGAGTTAGTAGAAGAGAATGTTTGGCTTCCGCGTGGTGTCATAAGCACTAACTGACCTTAGAAGCTTAGTTGACACAACTTAGCCATTAGAAAGTAATGAGATGGCCGGTTTTGGTGTAGACTGAAATTGGTTGATACTCGATACTACACTCATTGAGATTTGACTCTCAGGATATTTCAGCCGCAATTCAAATGCTTAAGCTAAAATAATGCCTTAGATAAAGATCAGTGATTTGAAATTCCTAGAACTCGGTTACTTCTTTTAGGACAGGTTGAGCCAACTAAAACTTCAAGAGGGTACTTACCTATAAACTCCGTGCAAGCTTAAACCTAAAGCCTTGTGTGTTTTGTTTGTGTATGATTAATTGTTCAAACATGACATCATAACATCATGAAATCATGACATCATTATATATATCATTTTCACTAACCATTTTAATGACCTAGGGATTTATCTTTGTTCTGTTTTGTAGGTTATGGCCTCCGCTCGCAGAAACACTATCTGGATCAGTTTTGTGAGGGTACCTTATCAACTTAAGGAGTTAGTCTCAAAGTTCCTGAAAGCTCCCAATTCACCAAAAGGCATGGTCATCTATTCAGTTTGGTTACTTCAGGTTTTGAAGAATACATGATGAGTGTTTTATTCCAGTTCTTTGATCTCGTACATCACTGTTCCACCTTTCCGGATTATCATCTAGTACCCACATGGAAGAATTCTCTAAGCTACTGAGAATACCTGTTCTTGATCGGACACCTTTCACATGTTTAGAAAAAGATCCACTACCTGAAGAAATTGCAGCAACCTTACATCTGAAGCAGTCCGACATTGTATCTAATTGGGAAACAAGAAGTAGAGTCAAGGGCTTTCTTTATAAATTTCTGTTAGAGAAGGCTCGGATGTTTTTAGATGCTATGAGTTTTCAGGCTTTCGAAGAAATCTTGGCTTTTCTAATATATGGGTTGATGCTATTCCCTAATCCAGACCAATTCATAGATGTGAATGTTGTCAAAGTTTTCCTCACTCGTAACCCTGTGCCTACTTTTCTTGGAGATATTTTGCATTCTCTTCACACTATAATATGAGGAAGCAAGGGACTCTTATGTGTTGCATACCTTTGTGATCTAGGTGGTTTATTTCTCACCTTCCTCGATCAGTATTGAAGAATGAACAAGTTTTGAGGTGGTCTCAAAGGATGATGTCACTCTCTCATTCAGATATCTATTGGTGTTCTCGATCTCTGGAAGATGTTACTATCATTGACTGCTGCAAGGAATTCCCTAATGTTCCACTCCTTGGCATTAGGGGAGGTATTACCTACAACCTTTCTCTAACTTTACGCCAACTTGGTTATGCTCGAAGAGATGGTCCTCATGACATGCTTATCCAGGGTATTGTATTCGATTACGAGAATGATTTTCAAAGTTATTGTCAAAGGTTTATACGTGCTTGGGGCATGGTAAACAAGATTGATAGCAAGACTTTAGGACAAAAGATTTCCATCCTTTTGGAGCCCTACCTTAAATAAGTACGAGCTCGCGCTCAAAACCTCATGATGCCATATCCAGCTGTTCTACCAGTGATCATAGAACCTATTGTCGAAAGAGATGTTTCTCGTACCATCCTCCATCCAGACATGCCCACTGACCTCAAAGAATTGCAGAAGTCCTGGATTCAACTCAAGGAAAAATGGGACACCTTTGAAACTCAATTCTATGCAAGTGGGAAGAAAGTGTTGGATCTCACAAAGCAACTTCACGAGGAGCAAAGCCTTAATGCATACATCGACATGAAGAGGAAGCGTCCCTGGGAGACTTGAGTCTTAGTTTTTAGAAGTTCATGTTGTTGTCTCTTTAAGGCCCTTTTGTTTTCATTGTATGTGGGGTTACCTTAAGAGCTAGAGCACCTTTATTGCTTTGTTGGTTTTCCTTGTACGCTTTATATTTCAGGATATGCTTGGGTTTATTTCTTGTATAGATCATATACTCGGATCAGGGGGTATTGAAGGCAAGTAGCAATAGATCGTGAAAACTTTACGGCATAGACTGATATGGTTGAAATAATGGCTACGTTAGTGCGACATATTGGTTGGTGCCAGCGTACCTTGAGTTAGTAAAGGAGAATGTTTGGCTTCCGCGTGGTGTCATAAATACTAACTGACCTTAAAACCTTAGTTGACACAACATAGCCATTAGAAAGTAATGAGATGGCCGGTTTTGGTGTAGACTGAAGTTGGTTGATACTCGATACTACACTCATTGAGATTGGACTCTCGGGATATTTCAGTTGTGTGATCGGTGGGAATGAGAACTGACTGTTTTGGAATGCTGGTTCGCGTTTTGCGTTTGTTTTTTGCAAAATGAAGCGGTAAGCAAGAGTCGCCACCGTCTTTTATTTTATCCAACAAGGAAAGGACAAAAGCACAGAAAAATTCCTTTTTGAGATATTTCTCGGGTTCAGGAGGTAGATTATAGAAAGGGAAGGTGTTAGCACCCTTTCTATCTTTGGTTATCCACGGGCTCTTAGGTACTTGCTCATTGTGTTTTCAAAATTGCTTTTCTTTGTGTTTGTAGGTTTGAAAAGAGTTTTTGTTTGAAAGGTGTAAGTTCGAATAGTTTTGTTTTGTTTTAAAAAGAGAAAGTACTTAAGAATCATCTACCTACTCGAAAAAGGAATTAATTTGTACAAATGTCCTTTAGACAATGCTATCCCACTATTGAGGAGTAGGTAGCACCGTCGTTGGAGTTTTAAGGGTCAATTCGATTAAGGGACGTGTGGTCACTAAAGTAATGTTAGGATGCCTTAGTGGTAACCCTAATGTCTTAGATCATTTTTCTGAGGCAACCGTTTCGAGGAAACTATGATCTTTGGACAAGAGGGCGACCTCTAAAACTTCCTATACTTAATGACCACGTTCGAGGCAACCAAGTGAGGTGTACCCTATGAGTGGCATGTGCGAGTGTGTTATTTCGATTAATTTTATCTGTACATATCATGGGTGAGCTATTGTTAATTTTAAGTTAAAGATTGATCTTGTCATGCATTTCCTAGTTATCAAACATCTAATAGTTAATATTATGCGGAAATTAAATTGCGGGAAATTGAATCTAAGCTATTACAAGGCGTCGGGTATTTACATCGCCAAAAACAAACCCTTTAATTTAAATTGCAGAAGGTAAATAAAAGCGATAAATAATTAAAAGTTCTATTGAAACTATTACATACCGGAAGCAATTACAATATTGGATAAAAATAAGACGCGTGCGGGAAAATTAAATCAGCGCTTTTTTAGGGTTTTGACCCTTTTTTATTTAAAGAAAAGATTTTTGTTATTTTTTGAATTAAATGAAATTAAACCTAAGTTAATTAATTAATTAAATAGAAAATATATTTTTGTTTTTTTTGTATTTAAGGAAATAAAAATAAAATGGTCAGAATTGTTAAAAACCTAATATTCTAATTAATTTTAATTTATTGCAAAAAATTTTAAAATTATACCTAATTAAACAAACTAAGTCAATTAAATTATTTATTTACAAAAATAAAAAAGTGATGAATTTAATAAAAATAATATTTTTGGGGTTTTGATTTTATTGAGAAAAATAAATTATTGGGTTAGTAATTAAAATAACAAAACAAATAATTATAAATATAATAAGAAAATAATGAAAGAAATAAAATAAAAAAAAGCAAACTCAAGGGGTTTGGGCCCCAAATGGAGGTATGATTGGCAATTTGCTAGGCCCAAAACGTTCATCCTGCTTGACTTTTCCAGTTCCCTATGCGCTTGTTGACTGGAGAGTATGGTGGATGTCCAACTGAGGCCATTGGATTGGATTTGTAGGCCACTTGGCGTTTGATGGGATGAGGAATATGATGGTCCACGCCTAAAGTCTTGCATTGGATTTCCTGGAACAAAATAATACAAATGTTTTGGGGGACCTGGGATTCGAACCCAGGTCCCATTTCTCAAATGCCAGCGCTCCAACCACTCCACCAATGCTTCATAGTTGTTAGTATAATAAGCAAACAAAAATATATTTGAAACAATCAACTATGCCTTAAAATAAATAAAAATGTGGCGCGCTGATTTGAATGGACCAATGGGAAGAAGACACGCCTTCGTCTTCCCCACAAATCCCTGGTTGGTTTCCTGCGGATTTAAATCTGTAGCAAAATCCCTAGCTGCCTTCCAAATTTATCTATAGGCCGTGGAAACGAGTTTCAAGAACACCATCACACTCGTCTCCTTCCACTGATTCCATTTATGCCCATGATTAGTCTTAATTTTACCTGCAACGTAAACACCTAAAAACAAAACAAGAAAACCCTAGCTTCGGGAATGGTTGTACAAGCTATAAAAATGCAATTAAATTATGCCAAAAGCTTCATAATGCAACGCAAAACATGAATATGCAATTATTTAGGCAAAAAGATGCAAGATAACTGATTCACGATCCCATGTACAGGGCCATGTTCGTGACGACTTACAGGGCGTTTCAGGCAATGAGAGGGCTTGGTTCTGATTGCTACAGCTTCAGGGGATTGCAAGCAAGAGAGCTATGTGGAGATTTGGCTTTGAATCGTGCTCAAAGGTGGATTTCAGATTCCAAGTTTTCAAGCTTTTTCTCAAACTTTGTCTGGCGATTTCTTGCAGTTTTTGCTCCTGTTCTTGTTATGCCTGGCTTGTGTGTGTATAAGGGAATGAATTTAGGTTAAAACTTGGGCTTGAATCCATAGGAATTGATGAATGGAAATTTGATTTGATCACCATTGATAAAGTTTCCAAAAATGCCTCAAATCTGATTTTTTGTGCACAACAATGCTTGATATGAATTTCATTAGGTGTATCTTGATAATGAAGACCTGCAATGATCAAAAAATCTCATTCCATTAATTTTTGGATTTTATTTGAATTAATATTGATTTAAAATGAATTAAATCAATAAAAATAAAATAAATAAGAAAAATAAATGGTTGGTCATTAAATTAAAGATGGGACACGTGTGTGGTGTGATAAGACCAAATCAAGTGGAAAAAAGTGGGCCCTTTTGTCAAAAATTGGAGTTTGGAGGATAGTTGTCTTTTGGCAATTTTGGAAAAATGCCCAACTTCAACAATGCATAACTTCTTCAATTCTGAACTTTTGGAAATGTTCTTGGACTTTTTAGAAACCTTGAGATGTCCTCTAATAAACACTTTTGTTATCATCGCATTTTGATATTCCATTCTCAAGTTATAAGCTTTGGAAAAAAAAGGTGTTTTTGTTGGCTTTCAAAAATGACCTATAATGTCCAAATTTGTAACTTTTTATGAGAGCATTTATTGATCTTGGGGTGTGAAGATGGATTGTAGGAAATTGAATCCTATTCAAAATGAGCTTTGGATGGGTCATTTCTCATAAAGTATGAGAAAGTTATGCTTGGTCAAAGTTGAGTTGACTTTTCCTACAAAACCCTAATTTAGCAACTTTTGAATCTTGATGAATCTTGAGAAATCCTTGATGAATCATGATCAACCCTTGATAAAATGATGAATTATCCTTCAAAATGAGAATGTTGGCAAAAAATCTTGAGGTTTGACTGTATTTAGGTCACAGTTGACTTTTGCCCTAGCATAGTCGATTTTTGGACCTCTTGA
Source organism: Vicia faba (assembly GCA_948472305.1). NCBI lineage: Eukaryota > Viridiplantae > Streptophyta > Magnoliopsida > Fabales > Fabaceae > Vicia > Vicia faba. The sequence goes on from CATIWC010001851.1 coordinate 8,619, forward strand.
GCAATTGACTGACCAAACTTCCTCTGCAAGGCTTGAAATTTGACATGGATGATCTTGAGAATATATTAGGACATTGGGGAGAACTTGGGGTCATTTGGATGTAAGGACCTTGATGCAACACAAAACCCTAATTTTGACTTGACTGCCTTAGGAGGTGATTTGACTGTCCAATTCTTGAGCCAGCTTGAGTCACTTGGAGATCACTCTTGACATGTATTGAGAATTATGGGAGGGCAAATTTTGGGGTACAACAGTTGCCCCTGTTCAATCTTCTTAAACCTGAGGATATAGATTGGCGTTCGGGCCTTTCGTGATCCGAAGGTGGGAGATGATTGAACACTAGAGTGCCCAGAAATTTGCACTCGCATGAAGTGGTATTTGTCTTGTGGTGTCGGGAATGGGCTTACAGATTCCATTTGGAGATTGGTGATGGGAAATGGGCTTAAAGATGCCATCCGAAGGAGTTTCGATCGCGTAAGAGATTCCTTAGCGAGAGCTTGTATACCTGTTGTTGAGGGAGATTCCGCTGGGGAATGTTGTTCTTTGTCTTAGGAGAAATAGAACTTTAGGAGCTTCAGTCGTCCGTTATTCTACTGAGGAATCATCTCCGTTGAAGAGGTGAGAATGAACTACTATCTGGTCGTAAACCAGGCTTCATAGTGATAAGGCTGACGGCTATCTGGTCGTAATCCAAGCTTTACAGTGACTTACTGGGGAGATGAGATTAAACTTGTTATCCGGTCGTAATCCAGGCTTTGCAATACCTCACTTATTATCTGGTCGAAATCCAGGCTTCAGAATAAATCAAGTGGTTATCTGGTCGCATCCGGGCTTCAACTTGAATTTAAGGCACACTAATATCCGTCCGGCTCCGGGCTTCTTAGTAACTGTCCAGGTAAACTGCTATTTGGTCGGAATCCAAGCTTCACAGTGCTTTGTACCGCTATCTGGTCGAAATCCAGGTTTCGTAGTACTCTTGGTTGCTATCTGGTCGTAATCCAGTCTTTACAATGTATCATACCACTATCTGGTCGAAATCCAGGTTTCGTAGTACTCTTTGTTGCTATCTGGTCGTAATTCAGTCTTCACAATGTATCATACCACTATCTGGTCGAAATCCAGGCTTCATAGTACTCTTGGTTGCTATCTGGTCGTAATCCAGTCTTCACAATGTATCATACCACTATCTGGTCGAAATCCAGGCTTCGTAGTACTCTTGGTTGCTATCTGGTCGTAATCCAGGCTTCACAATAACTTACTGAGCTGTTATCCGGTCGTGATCCGGGCTTCACGGCTTGTGTTTATGATATACCATTATCTGGTCGAATCCAGGCTTCATGGTACTCACTGAGCTGTTATTCGGTCGTAATCCGAGCTTCACGGCTCACTGAGGGATAAACTAATATTCGGTCGTTCTCCGGGCTTCATAGCTTACTTTTGAGAGACATCACTATCTGGTCGTAATCCAGGCTTTACGGTAGTCTGATATTATTATCCGGTCGCAATCCAGGATTCACAATATGCTGTCGAAATCAAGGTACTATCCGATTGTGCCTGGGCTTCATAACTTGAATTTTGATTGTATATTTCCTGAAAGGTAAAGGTTGGCTGTATGTAATACATGATATGCATCAGGCAATTATGTTCTCAAAATAAATGAGATTGTATGGTATGATGCGTATATGCATGTATCATGATGTATGGACATGTAATGTTTTAGCTGGGGAAAATAAGTCCCGGAGCTGCTGGAGAAAGAGTTGAGTTCTTCGTTTCCGCTAGGGATGGTGAACAAAGGTGATTGTGAGAATAAGCCTACAGAAGGAGATGACTCCACTCGGGGAATAAACTTATGAAGAGATTACTCTGAGGGGAATTACTCTATGGGGAAGAGATGTTCTACTGAGGATTATGACGATAAACTCCGCTGGGGATTCCGTTGATAAGCTCTGTTGGGGATTTCAATGATGAATTCCGCTGGGGATAAACTCCGCTGGGGATGAATTACCGTTGCTGGTGATACTGAACCTGTTGAGGATTGAATTCCTGTTCGGGGAAAGAAAGAACTTCGTTGGGGATGGTCTTTCAGTTGCAACTTGCTGAGGATAACCCAGTTAGACTCTTGCGGGGATAACCCTCTGAATTTGACTGGGGATATTTTTTTGCGCTCTGCAGGGGACAAGCTTCCAGAATCTACTGGGGATGATGATTCAACTCTGTTGGAAAAACTTTTTTGGACTGCGCTGGGGAAATAGCTCCACTGGGGGTATCTTGTATTCCGTCGGGGAACATTCTTATACTCCATTGAGGAATATTAAGACTGCTGGGGATGCTCTTATACTTGCTGGAGAATATTCTTATACTCCACTGAGGAATATTAGGACCTTTGGAGGATACCAAACCTTTTTAGGGCTGATGGTAGATTAACTCTGCTTGGGGAAAGTATTGTTGATTCGTTCATGATTGCAAGTCTCAGCTGGGAGGGAGCCGCCATTACTGTCTTACTCTGCGGGGAGTGAAAGTACCTTAGCCCTATTCTTTAGCTGGATGTACCTTGGTACCTGGTGGACAAAGCAACTACGCAGCTTGGACATTTCTTATGCCCCTATTTCTGATATTACCAGTAATCCATCTTTTGTTTCACATGTAAATATTTATGAGCAGCAATTAATGTCAAATGCATATATCAAAAATGAAACTTTGGACATTCTTTGCAAAACAAAACAGGTAAAGGAAAAACAATTTGAAATTTGTCTGAAAATGAATTTGTATTGGTTTTGAAGTTTGGCCTGTAAATAGGAGTTTTTGTACAAGAGGCTGATGTCCTAGTAAGAGGACGCCGCCGAACGAATAGAATTTTATACAATTTGTGAAAAGAAAACAAAACAGCTATGTGAATAATCCCCACTGGGTTCCAACTCTGCTATCGCCTTTATATCCTCGAGCATCTCATCACTATGCTACTGGTTGAAGATGAATCTGATTGATTAGTGTCGTCCGAGCTTAATAGTTGATGCCAAAGTCTGGATGCAAGGTGATCCAATGAGACATAATATTACGCTTTAATCCCTAATTTTTGCCTAGACCGCCCTTTGGGGTTTTTAGTCCACCGGGATACCCATTTTTGCCCAAGCCGCCTTTTCAGGTTTTCGGCTTGCCGGGTGTACAGTTTTTTTTTTCATTTTCATCCCTTATTTTTGCCCGAACCCTTTTGGTTCGCCGGGAAGCCCTTATTTTTTCCTAGGCCAGTCAACCTAGCGGGTCTTTGATTATGCGTAGTATCTTTTTACTATGTCTGCATTGACGGGGTGAGGAAGGTCGTCACCGTCCATGGTGGTTAGAATCATATCTCCTCTTGAGAAAATGTTCTTAACCATAAATGGCCCTTCGTAAGTAGGGGTCCATTTGCCCATGGGATCACCTTGAGGTAGGATAATGCGCTTGATTACCAGATCCCCAACCTGATACTCTTGTCGTCTAACTTTCTTGTTAAATGCCTTGATCATTCGTTTTTGGTACGTCTGACCATGACAAATAGCAGTAAGTCTTTTTTCATCAATTAGGTTCAGTTGATCAAGTCGGGTCTGAATCCAGTCATCTTCACTCAAACCTGCATCCTTCATGATCCGAAGAGAGGGTATCTGAACTTCAATAGGCAAGACTGCCTCCATACCATATACCAAGGAATAAGGTGTTTCCCCTGTTGACGTTCGCGCTGAGGTACGGTACCCATGAAGAGAAAACGGTAACATCTCGTGCCAGTCTTTGTATATCGCTGTCATCTTCTGCACAATCTTCTTAATGTTCTTATTAGCTGCTTCTACAGCCCCATTTATCTTCGGTCGGTAGGGAGAAGAGTTATGATGTTGTATCTTGAATTGCTCGCAGATCTCAGTGATCATCTTATTGTTGAGATTGGTACCATTGTCCGTAATGATCCTCTCTGGTACACCGTATCGACAGATCAGGTTGTGCCGAATGAACCGTGCCACGACGTTCTTGGTTACAGTAGCAAAGGAAGCCGCTTCAACCCACTTCGTAAAGTAATCAATTGCTACCAAGATGAAACGATGCCCATTGGATGTCGTAGGTCTGATCTTGCCGATCATATCAATACCCCACATTGCAAAAGGCCAAGGCGTTGTCAAGACGTTCAGAGGATGCTGATAACAGTCGGCTTCCATTGTGGACCAATAGTATCCTGCCCGAAGGATTTTCTTTTCCATGGTATGTCTACTGGAATGGGTTCCGAAGGTACCTTCATGTAAATCTACCATGATCTTATCTGCTTCATTCTTATCCACACAACGCAGTAAGGTCGAATCATGGTTACGCTTGTAAAGGATGTCATTGCTGATGAAGAAATTTGCCGCGAACCTTCTCAGAAACTTCTTATCATTAATAGATGCACCCTCGGGGTATTCCTGAGCCTCAAGGTACCTCTTTACCTCATGATACCAGGGCTTTTCTGTTACTTCTTCAGTCTCAAGATCACAGCAATGTGCAGGTTCATCCAATCTTTCAATAATGATCCGGGGAGCCTCGTTGTCCCAATTGACTTTGAACATAGAAGACATCGTAGCCAGCGCGTCCGCCAACTGACTCTCCTCTCTAGGGAAGTGTTCAAAGGTTATCTCCTCGAAATGGGGAAGCAATGTTAATACATATTCCTTGTAAGGAATAAGATTAGGGTGTTTCGTATCCCACTCGCCTTTGATCTGACTGATCACAAGAGCTGAATCTCCGAAGACACGTAGAAACTTAATCCTTAGGTCAATTTCTGCTCGAAGACCCATGATGGATGCTTCATACTCCGCCATGTTGTTGGTGCAGTTGAAACATAGACGGGCGGTAAACGGAGTATGAGAGCCTTTAGGAGATATGATCACGGCTCCAATGCCATTTCCCAAAACGTTCGAGGCTCCATCAAAGTACATAGACCATCGGGATCCTTCCTCAGGTCCTTCATCCGGTCCAGGTGTCTCACAATCAGTTATCAACATGATATTCTCGTCCTGGAATTCAAAGTTCATAGACTCATAATCATCCACTGCCTGATGTGCCAAATGGTCTTCCAACACACTTCCCTTGATTGCCTTTTGAGTCATGTATTAGATGTCATACTCAGTCAAGATCATCTGCCATCTAGCTATTCTTCCGGACAAGGCAGGCTTTTCGAAGATATACTAGCTTGGATCCATCTTTGAAATCAACAAAGTAGTGTGAGTCAACATATACTGTCTCAGCCGGCGAGCAGCCCATGCCAAAGCGCAACAAGTTTTCTCGAGTAGTGAGTATCGGGTCTCACAGTCAGTAAACTTGTTGCTAAGGTAATAAATAACATGCTCTTTTCGGCCAGACTCGTCATGCTGCCCCAGCACACACCCCATTGCGTTGTCAAGTACTGTCAAGTATAAGATCAGAGGTCTCCCTTCAACTGGTGGCATTAGGATGGGTGGCTCTTGGAGATACTCTTTGATCCTTTCGAAAGCGGTCTGGCATTCATCGTTCCAACGTACTACCTGATCTTTCTTCAGTAACTTGAAGATTGGCTCACAAGTAGCAGTTAGGTGCGAGATGAATCGGGCAATGTAGTTCAGTCGTCCCAGAAGCCTCTGACTTCTTTCTCTGTTCTGGGAGCTGGCATCTCTTGTATGGCTTTCACTTTTGCCGGATCCACTTGAATACCCTTGTCGCTCACGACGAAACCTAGCAGCTTACCAGACCTCACTCCGAAGGTGCACTTGTTCGGGTTTAACCTCAACTTGTACAACTTCAGTCTGTCAAACAGCTTCTGCAGATGGTCAAGGTGTTCTTCCTCAGTCTGGGACCTTGCAATCATATCGTCGACGTATACTTCAATCTCATGATGGATCATGTCATGAAACAAAGCATCCATGGCACGCTGATATGTTGCCCCAGCATTCTTCAGTCCAAAAGGCATGACCTTGTAGCAAAAGGTACCCCACTGAGTAACAAAGGTCGTCTTCTCCATGTCTTTGGGAGCCATTTTAATCTGGTTATAACCGGAGAAGCCATCCATGAAGGAGAATACCTTATGCTGAGCGGTGTTATCAACCAGAATGTCAATATGAGGTAGAGGGAAGTCATCCTTGGGACTAGCCATGTTCAGATCCCTGTAATCAACACACATTCAGACTTTACCATCTTTCTTCGGCACTGGAACCACATTGGCAACCAACTGAGGGTAAGAAGTAACTGCTAGAAAGTCGGCATCGAACTGTTTCATCACCTTAGCCTTGATTTTCTCAGACATCTCTGGGCGCATACAGCGAACCCTCTGTTTTACTGGAGGACAGTCTTCCTTGGTAGGCAGGCGATGAACCACAATATCGGTATCCAGGCCAGGCATATCTTCGTAAGACCAGGCAAAGATCTCAACATAGTCACGCAACATCTGAATCAACCGTTTTTTCACACTAAGCTCCAGATTTGCACCGATCTTAACTTCCTTCTTGTCTGTCTCAGTACCCAGATTCACTGATTCTACCGACTCTTCATATGGTTGAATGGCCCTCTCTTCCTGGAGTAACAGTCTTGTAAGTTCTCCAGGCACTTCGCAATCATCTTCACCTTCGTCTTCGGCTAAGTTGATCGGATTTTCAAAGCCATAACCGGCAGTAGCAGAGTCGTTACCAGTAGGATCCATAGTGGATATGGACATGTATATGTGAGTGTGTGTAAAATAGTTGTTTTGCAATATATAATAAAGAAAAACAAGGAGCGCAAAATTTTAAATGCGAGAAATGTCCAATGCTTTTATTAATGATATATGAAAATGACACACAAAAGCCCTCACAAATGAAGCCACGGTATCCCGGGTAAGACACCGGGCCATAAAGTTCAAAACATTGTCTGTTACAAATTCAAAACAAAGAGTTCATTACTGGGTAACAAAAGTAATAGGGATGAAGTCCTTCGCGGTCCAGTTGCTTGGTCCACCATCGGTCGTAGGATAGATCCAACTGTCAAATTCAGACTCCTCCACATCATCTTCAATGGCATTTACTCTCGAGTTGCTGATGAACACGGGAGGTCTTCCAATCCTTGCATTACGAACAACCCTTTGAGCTTCTGCAGTGAAACCCAAACCAAACTTGTTAGTCTTCTGTGTAAAATCAGGGAGTCAGCCCCAATTTGCACACTCACCCTTCTCAATAACATCCCGGGCATCTTTTAAGGAAGCCATCTTCATAGGAGAATCTTCAACTACAGTCTCAGCTGATGCCAGTGTCTGGGGCACCTCTTCAAAGTGTTGAAATGGGGTCTCAATAAACTCCCCATCCATCTCTACATATCGGAACGAGTTGAGGTGGCTGACCATATACTCTTCCTCCTCTTGTATTGTCACAATCTTCCCTCTGACTAGGTACTTCAGCTTCTGGTGGAGCGTTGAGGTTACAGCCCCAGCTTTATGGATCCATGGACGACCTAGCAAACAAGAATAGGATGGCCGAATGTCCATCACATAGAATGTAGAATTGAATACCTGAGAACCAACCTTGATCGGGATATCAACCTCTCCATGCACCATCCTTTTAGACCTATCAAAGGCCCTAACAACGATGTTACTTGGTTTCAGCTCCAACCCTTCACAATCCAACCGGTCTAGAGCTTTTTTAGGCAATACGTTCAATAAGGAACCAATATCAACCAATACATGTGCAAGAGTAGTGCCCATGCATTCAATGGAGACATGCAGGGCATTGTTGTGGTTATTCCCCTTAATAGTCAAGTCAGTGTCTGAGAAACCCAAACCATTATTAGCAGTTAAATTGGCCACACAATCGGTAAACTGATCAGCTGATGTCTCTTGTGGCACGTGGGCAGTCTTCAGGAAGGTGATCAGAGCCTTGGCATGGGCCTCTGAGCACAACAATAGTGATAACATAGAAATCTTGGATGGGGTTTGCCCCAGTTGCTCAACTACGTTGTAATCACTCTTATTAATAATCTTCAGAATCTCTTCCATCTCCTGTTTGGAAGCTTCAACAGTAATTGTCTTTGGTGCCTCCGTCTGGGAAGGCACATCAGTGGTGATCCCTTTTCCCCGAGCGTCATATGACTCGACGACAGGGGTAGGACTAGGAACTTGATCAGGAATGGGAGTAGGTACACTTGCAGGTGTAATGACAACAGGTCTTCGGGCTGTTGGTGGAACAATATTAGGTGAGAAAAGTCTTCGGCTACAGGTGACTTTAGTAGGTCCAGTAATGTTGTTGACGCCAGTATCAGCATCCAACTCTTGCTTAACTCCAAGAACATAAACATCAGCCCCATAGTGCCAAGGGACAGCTTTATCAGAGGTGTAGGGGATGGGCCCCGGAACAGTGATGATCACAGGTGCGATCTTCAGAACAGATGTAATTCTAACAGGCTTCCTCGAGGGAGCCTTGGAAGAATTGTCGAAAATGGTAATGATGGAAACTTCTTCAGTGGGAATGGAAGGAATAGCAGTCTTCTCAAATAGGATCTCCTTACTATCCATCAGATCTTGGATACCTGACTTTAGGAATGGGCAACCGGTAGGTAAAACAGAACACATATGGAAACCTTCGTCACAACCCGGAAATAAATCGGCTAGCAACAGGTTCTTCTTGACAGTTAACAGAGGGGTAACAATGTCATCCACAGAAACTACAAACAAGTCTTCCTCTACAGCATTCACTCCATGTTTGGGCATGGGAGCAGTCACAACATTAGGCCTCTCAGGCGCCTCGAACTCAATCTCCTTTGCATCAATTAAGTCTTGTATCTTGTTCTTCAAAGCCCAACAATCATCTGTATTATGCCCCGGGCTATCGGAGTGATAAGCGCAGCGGGCGTTAGGGTTATACCTTGGTGACGTTGTATTTGAATTCTTTGGGGCTTCCCTTAGAGTCACCAGATTAGTCTTCAGCAACTGCGGCAGAATCTGAGATAAGGTCATGCTGAGACAAGTCAATTTCCTCTTAGGTCTCTCGTCCTTTTGCTGATTGTTGTACTGAGGAGCACCAGCAGGTTTTGAAATAACGACCGCATTGACAGCTTGGCGGTGTTCAGGTTTATTCTGTCTTCTTGCACTATAGACAACACTGGACTCTTTCTTAAACGGCTTCTTCTCGGTGCTTGATGAGGCACCCTTCTGTATCTTCCCAGCCTTAATACCAGCTTCAATTCTCTCACCAGTCAAAATAAGATCTGTAAACCCAGCCGAAGAGCTTCCAATCAGATGGTTAAAGAATGGACCAAACAGGGTCCCCAAAAACATGTCAACAATCTCACGATCAGCCAAGGGTGGTTGCACCCTTTCGGCAAGGTCTCTCCACTTCTGAGCATAATATTTGAATCCTTCACCTGTTCCCATTGACATACCCTAGAGCTGGGTACGAGTAGGAGCGAGGTCGGAGTTGTACTGATACTGCCTGTAGAATGCAGTAGCCAAATCTTCCCAACTGCGGATACTGGCTCCGTCCAACTGATAGAACCACTTAAGTTGAGTCCCTGAGAGACTGTCTTGAATGAAATGGATCCATAGGTTCTTATCAGCAGTGTAAGGCTGGATCTTCCTCACATATGACTAGAGATGCAGCTTTGGACAGGAAGCTCCGTCATACATGGCAAAGGCTGGTGCCTTGAATTTGTGGGGAATCACCACCCCAGATGATAGACCTAGATCTTCGAAGTCTAGACCGGGCACCTTCTGAATTTCCATAGCGCTCAAACGGTCTTCCAGTTGTTTGTATTTATCCTCAGTAGGAGGATACTGTTCTTCATCATAATCCGTCTCGTTGTTGGAGACCACAGGGCTAGGAACCCTCCTTTCTTGTGGACTATCTTTCCCTCCAGATGAGGTAGTCAAATCAACTTCATCTCGTAGCCTATTTCCAAACCTAGGACCAGTGTTGAACAGGACTGTCCTCCTCTTTTTCTTCTTCTTCTCCTTCAAGATCAGGGTCTTCAGGTCTTGCTGACCCTTAGCTAGACTCATGACCAGCTCTTGAAATTGGGCATTCTGGGCCTGGAGGGCCTTGATAGCTTGCTCAGTTGAAGGTTCAGCAGACATGATGTGCGCTGAAATAAACAGCGAAGAAGATAAGGGACCTGTAAAAGGGTACCTGCTTATGAAGTGCATGGGATGAAATGCGTATGATTTGTGATTTCAAAGACAATTGAGATTCAAATTTGTAAACAAGAAAGGAAACACACTTTATTAGAGTTAAACTTCAAAATTCAAATTGTTCAACAAATTGCCCTTAAGGCGTTACAAGAATGGAAATACTGAAAAGTAAATAAAAACTGTAAAGGAAATCATCAAAGGTTTGTCAATTCTCCCATGGTCTCTTCTTCTCAGTGCTGACATAGTCATTTAGAATCCGCTCATTCTCTAACTGCCTAGTCAGCTTCTGGATCTTTTTCTCTTGTTCATTGAACTTCTCTCGGTAAGAGTCCCGTTCATCCCTCAACTGCATCCAAGACCTCTTCAGTGCCCCAATATTAGTGGGCATATAAGGATGGAGAATGGTTGGAAGAACCCCGTCTTCATTAGCAACTTCAAGAGTGACAGGCCGGACAGCTTCATATGGCATACCTAGATTCTGGGCATGGATGCGGACCCATCTGAGATATGGCTCCATTGGCAGGGAAGTCTTTGGACCTAACTCATGTGGGTCTGATTGGTGAACTCTGTCCCAAGCCCTTATGAATCTACGACGTAGCTCGTCGCTATCTCCTTGAAAATCAAAGATGATATGAGGCATCAACATCTCATGAGGCCCTTCTCTTCTGGCTCTTCCAAACTGACGGAGAGCTAAGCAGGGGTTGTAAGAAATTCGTCCATGGGTTCCTATTAATGGAACATTAGGATACTCTCCACAACGATCAATGACATTCACCTCATCCATACCCTTGAGAGTCCAGATAATGTCATTATGAGAAAGAGACATCACCCTATAAGCCCATCCCATTCCTTCTTTGTTCTTTAACACTGACTTAGGGAGGTGCGAAATAAACCACCTCGACAATAAAGGAGCACAGCACATCAAGGTTCCCCGCTTTCAGGCAGTACGAGCATAGAGTTGATGGAGGATGTCACCCAAGAGAGTGGGTACCGGGTTCTGAGAAATGAAGATCTTTATGGCATTAATATCAACAAAAGTATCAGGATTCGGAAACAATACCAAGCCATATATCAGGAGAGCCAGAATATCCTCGAATGCCTTAAGGTCTAGGCTATCCCAGAAGTAGTTAGCCTTGCCAACCAAGAACTTAGTCAGAAAACCCTTAGCTCCACTTCTAGTTTCCCAATTAGCCATTACCTCCTCTTTAGTCAAATGAAGGGCTGCAGCAATCTCTTTAGGCTTAAGAGTCTTCTCCCAACCAGTAAACGGGGTCTGCTCCAGAACAGAGATATCGAGCAGCTCAGAGAACTCTTCTAGGGTAGGAACCAGCTGATAGTCTTGAAAAGTAAAACAATGGTACAGCGGGTCATAGAACTGGACCAGGACCCTCATCATCTGCTCGTCCAATTTATAGGTGACCAAACTGAGAAGAGAACCATGCCTCCTAATGAAGGAAGTAGTGTCAGGCATCTTGGCAACTAACTCTTTAAGCAAGGTAGGGACTTGGACAAAGTTGATCCGGATGGTATTCTTACACATGGGCATCATGATGACCTACAAAACAGAGCAAAGATGAAACCCTCTTGTCTTTGAAATAGGTTAGTCCTTATGCAAGATGTATGCAATGTTATGATTTCATGATGTCATGATAAAGGCACACCACAAGTATCCACAAAAAGCAAACATGGTAAAGGCACACAAGTCACACTAAGAGCCCTTAGATTTCAGGCTGGCATGGAGATTAGGTACTACCCTCTTTCAGTTCAGTTGGTTAAAACCTGTCCTAAAAATAGTAACCGGGTTCTAGAGGATATCAATATCACTGACTACCCTCAATCAGTCATAATTCCAGTTTAGCAACCTTTTCTTGCGGCCGGAATCATCGCGAGAGTTTAGTCTCAATGAGTGTAGCATACTGCTACTGTTCTATGGCCAAGTTTGTAAATTTAAGGTTCTAAGGTCAGTTGGTGCTTAATGACCCCTTAGAAGACCCATATTCTCCTCGTTCCAACACAAGGGATATCGGTACAGACTAAAGTGCCACACCAACGTAGCTACTACTTCATCCGTATCGGTATATGCCGTACAGATCCCTCACAGTTTATTGCTACTTACCTAAAGGGTACCCCCAAATCCGGGTTAGGATCTATAGAAGCTCTGATACAAGCCCACAAATATAAAAGCATACAAAGCATACAATTGAAAACATAATGATCTAATCCTAAGGTACACCTCACTTATAAAAATCCCCAGCAGAGTCGCCAGTTTTGTGATCGGTGGGAATGAGAACTGACTGTTTTTGGAATGATGGTTCGCGTTTTGCGTTTGTTTTTTGCAAAATGTCGCGGTAAGCAAGAGTCGCCATCGTCTTTTATTTTATCCAACAAGGAAAGGACAAAAGCACAGAAAAATTCCTTTTTGAGATATTTCTCGGGTTCGGGAGGTAGATTATAGAAAGGGAAGGTGTTAGTACCCTTTCTATCTGTGGTTATCCACGGGCTCTTAGGTACTTGCTCATTGTGTTTTCAAAATTGCTTTTCTTTGTGTTTGTGGGTTTGAAAAGAGTTTTTGTTTGAAAGGTGTAAGTGCGAAAAGTTTTGTTTTGTTTTAAAAAGAGCAAGTACTTAAGAACCATCTACCTACTCGAAAAAGGAATTAATCTGTACAAATTTCCTTTAGACAATGCTATCCCACTATTGAGGAGTAGGTACCACCGTCGTTGGAGTTTTAAGGGTCAATTCGATTAAGGGACGTGTGGTCACTAAAGCAATGTTAGGATGCCTTAGTGGTAACCCTAATGTCTTAGATCATTTTTCCGAGGCAACCGTTTCGAGGCAACTATGATCTTTGGACAAGAGGGCGACCTCTAAAACTTCCTATACTTAATGACCATGTTCGAGGCAACCAAGTGAGGTGTACCCTAGGAGTGGCATGTGCGAGTGTGTTATTTCAATTAATTTTATCTGTACATATCATGGGTGAGCTATTGTTAATTTTAAGTTAAAGATTGATCTTGTCATGCATTTCCTAGTTATCAAACATCTAATAGTTAATATTGTACGGAAATTAAATTGCGGGAAATTGAATCTAAGCTATTACAAGGCGTCGGGTATTTACATCGCCAAAAACAAACCCTTTAATTTAAATTGCAGAAGGTAAATAAAAGCGATAAATAATTAAAAGTTCTATTGAAACTATTACATACCGGAAGCAATTACAATATTGGATAAAAATAAGACGCGTGTGGGAAAATTAAATCGGCGCATTTTTAGGGTTTTGACCCTTTTTTATTTAAAGAAAAGATTTTTGTTATTTTTTGAATTAAATGAAATTAAACCTAAGTTAATTAATTAATTAAATAAAAAATATATTTTTGTTTTTTTTTGTATTTAAGGAAATAAAAATAAAATGGTTAGAATTGTTAAAAACCTAATATTCTAATTAATTTTAATTTATTGCAAAAAATGTTAAAATTATACCTAATTAAACAAACTAAGTCAATTAAATTATTTATTTACAAAAATAAAAAAGTGATGAATTTAATAAAAATAATATTTTTGGGGTTTTGATTTTATTGAGAAAAATAAATTATTGGGTTAGTAATTAAAATAACAAAACAAATAATTATAAATAAAATAAGAAAATAATGAAAGAAATAAAAAAAAGAAGCAAACTCAGGGGGGTTTGGGCCCCAAATGGAGGTATGATTGGCAATTTGCTAGGCCCAAAACGTTCAGCCTGCTTGACTTTTCCAGTTCCCTATGCGCTTGTTGACTGGAGAGTATGGTGGATGTCCAACTGAGGCCATTGGATTGGATTTGTAGGCCACTTGGCGTTTGATGGGATGAGGAATATGATGGTCCACGCCTAAAATCTTGCATTGGATTTCCTGGAACAAAATAATACAAATGTTTTGGGGGACCTGGGATTCGAACCCAGGTCCCATTGCTCAAATGCCAGCGCTCCAACGACTCCACCAACGCTTCATAGTTGTTAGTATAATAAGCAAACAAAAATATATTTGAAACAATCAACTATGCCTTAAAATAAATAAAAATGTGGCGCGCTGATTTGAATGGACCAATGGGAAGAAGACACGCCTTCGTCTTCCCCACAAATCCCTGGTTTGTTTCCTGCGGATTTAAATCTGTAGCAAAATCCCTAGCTGCCTTCCAAAATTATCTATAGACCGTGGAAACGAGTTTCAAGAACACCATCACACTCGTCTCCTTCCAATGATTCCATTTATGCCCATGATTAGTCTTAAGTTTACCTGCAACGTAAACGCCTAAAAACAAAACAAGAAAACCCTAGCTTCGGGCATGGCTGTACAAGCTATAAAAATGCAATTAAATTATGCCAAAAGCTTCATAATGCAACGCAAAACATGAATATGCAATTATTTAGGCAAAAAGATGCAAGATAACTGATTCACGATCCCATGTACAGGGCCATGTTCGTGACGACTTACAGGGTGTTTCAGGAAATGAGAGGGCTTGGTTCTGATTGCTACAGCTTCAGGGGATTGCAAGCAAGAGAGCTATGTGGAGATTTGGCTTTGAATCGTGCTCTAAGGTGGATTTTAGATTCCAAGTTTTCAAGCTTTTTCTCAAACTTTGTCTGGCCGTTTCTTGCAGTTTTTGCTCCTGTTCTTGTTATGCCTGGCTTGTGTGTGTATAAGGGAATGAATTTAGGTTAAAACTTGGGCTTGAATCCATAGGAATTGATGAATGGAGATTTGATTTGATCACCATTGATAAAGTTTCCAAAAATGCCTCAAATCTGATTTTGTTTGCACAACAATGCTTGATACGAATTTGATTAGGTGTATCTTGATAATGAAGACCTGCAATGATCAAAAAATCTCATTCCATTAATTTTTGGATTTTATTTGAATTAATATTGATTTAAAATGAATTAAATCAATAAAAATCAAATAAAATAGAAAAATAAATGATTGGTCATGAAATTAAAGATGGGACACGTGTGTGGTGTGATAAGACCAAATCAAGTGGAAAAAAGTGGGCCCTTTTGTCAAAATTTGGAGTTTGGAGGATAGTTGACTTTTGGCAATTTTGGAAAAATGCCCAACTTCAACAATGCATAACTTCTTCAATTTTGAACATTTGGAAGTGTTCTTGGACTTTTTAGAAACCTTGAGATGTCATCTAATCAACCCTTTTGGTCTCATCTCATTTGGATATACCATTCTCAATTTATAAGCTTTGGCAAAAAAGGTGTTTTTGTTGGCTTTCGAAAATGACCTATAATGTCCAAATTTGTAACTTTTTGTGAGAGCATTTCTTGATCTTGGGGTGTGAAGATGGATTGTAGGAAATTTCATCTTCTTAAAAATGAGCTTTGTATGGGTCATTTCTCATAAAGTATGATAAAGTTATGCTTGGTAAAAGTTGAGTTGACTTTTCCTGCAAAACCCTAATTTAGCAACTTTTGAATCTTGATGAATCTTGAGCAATCCTTGATGAATCATGATAAACCCTTGATAAAATGATGAATTATACTTCAAAATGAGAATGTTGGCAAAAACTATTGAGGTTTGACTGTATTTAGGTCACAGTTGACTTTTGCCCTAGCATAGTCGATTTTTGGACCTCTTGAGCAATTGACTGACCAAACTTCCTCTGCAAGGCTTGAAATTTGACATGGATGATCTTTAGAATATATTAGGACATTGGGGAGCACTTGGGGTCATTTGGATGTAAGGACCTTGATTCAACACAAAACCCTAATTTTGACTTGACTGCCTTAGGAGGTGATTTGATTGTCCAATTCTTGAGCCAGCTTGAGTCACTTGGAGATCACTCTTGACATGTCTTGAGAAGCGAGGGAAAATTTTGGGGTACAACAAGCTTCAATTCAAATGCTTAAGCTAAAATAATTCCTGAGATAAAGATCAGTGATTTGAGATTCCTAGAATCCGGTTACTTCTTTTAGGACAGGTTAGGCCAACTAAAACTTCAAGAGGGTACTTACCTATAAACTCCGTGCAAGCTTAAACCTAAAGCCTTGTGTGTTTTGTTTGTGTATGATTAATTGTTCGAACATGACATCATAACATCATGACTTCATGACATCATTATATATATCATTTCACTAACCATTTTAATGACCTAGGGATTTATCTTTTTTCTATTTTGTAGGTTATGGCCTCCGCTCACAGAAACACTATCCGGATCAGTATTGTGAGGGTACCTCAACTTAAGGAGTTAGTCTCAAAGTTCCTGAAAGCTCCAAATTCACCAAAAGGCATGGTCATCTATTCAGTTTGGTTACTTCAGGTTTTGAAGAAGACATGATGAGTGTTTTATTCCAGTTCTTTGATCCCGTACATCACTATTCCACCTTTCCGGATTATCAGCTAGTACCCACATGGAAGAATTCTCTAAGCTACTGGGAATACTTGTTCTTGATTGGACACCTTTCACATGTTTAGAAAAAGATCCACTACCTGAAGAAATTGCAGCAACCTTACATCTGAAGCGTTCCGACATTGTATCTAATTGGGAAACAAGAAGTAAAGTTAAGGGTTTTCTTCATAAATTTCTATTAGAGAAGGCTCAGATGTTTCTAGATGCTATGAGTTTTCAGGCTTTCGAAGAAATCTTGGATTTTCTAATATATGGGTTGATGCTATTCCCTAATCCAGACTAATTCATAGATGTGAATGCTGTCAAAATTTTCCTCACTCGTAACCCTGTGCCTACTTTGCTTGGAGATATTTTGCATTCTCTTCACACTCGTACTATGAGGAAGCGAGGGACTCTTATGTGTTGCATACCTTTGCGATCTAGGTGGTTTATTTCTCACCTTCCTCGATCAATATTGAAGAATGAATAAGTTTTGAGGTGGTCTCAAAGGATGATGTCACTCTCTCATTCAAATATCTATTGGTGTTCTCGATCTCTGGAAGATGTTACTATCATTGACTGCTGCAAGGAATTCCCTAATGTTCTACTCCTTGGCATTAGGGGAGTTATTACCTACAACCCTTCTCTAGCTTTACGCCAACTTGGTTATGCTCGAAGAGATGGTCCTCATGACATGCTTATCCAGGGTATTGTATTCGATTACGAGAACTATTTTCAAAGTTATTATCAAAGGTTTATACGTGCTTGGGGCATGGTAAACAAGATTGATAGCAAGACTTTAGGACAAAAGATTTCCATCCTTTTGAATCCCTACCTCAAATGGGTACGAGCTCGCACTCAAAACCTCATGATGCCATATCCAGCTGTTCTACCGGTGATCATAGAACCTATTGTCGAAAGAGACGTTTCTCGTACCATCCTCCATCCAAACATGCCCACTGACCTCAAAGAATTGCAGAAGTTCTGGATTCAACTCAAGGAAAAATGGGACACCTTTGAAACTCAATTATATGCAAGTGGGAAGAAAGTGTTGGATCTCGCAAAGCAACTTCACGAGGAGTAAAGCCTTAATGCATACATCGACACAAAGAGGAAGCGTCCGTGGGAGACTTGGGTCTTAGGTTTTAGAAGTTCATGTTGTTGTATCTTTGAGGCCCTTTTGTTTTCATTGTAAGCCTAAAAGGCAATTGTAATCTTGAACTTACTAATAAAAATCTTTGTTTTTGTTTCCTCTCGGTTTGCAAATTTAAATCTTCTAAGGTCCTTGAAAACATTGCATCCACATATCATGCATTATTTCATAAACAAGTTTTCCAATACAGGTTTCCTCATCCACTTACTGTTTATTTCAGTATAAGATGGCCCTCAAACAAACTTTCAAGGATCTCCAAGCTCAACATGCACAATTTCAAGAGACTCTTCTGAATCTGGCCAAAGGGAAACAAGATATGATGGCGCTCCTCACCAAGAAAAAGAAGACTAAGAAGACGACTATTATCCTTAATATGGGGATAAGATTCAAAGGTCCTGCTCGACCAATTCAAGTGGATGATGTTTCCTCTTAGGAAGACGACAACCAAGAGGAGGATGGTAGAAGTATCAGGGGTGAAGGTAGAAATAACCAGGGTGTTGATAATATTCCTGAAGATGAAGACTACTCCGAAGAACAGTACCCTCCTGCAGATGACAAGTACAAGCAGTTAGAAGACCGTCTCAAAGCTATGGAAACCCAGAAAGTGCCTGGATTAGATTTTGGAGAGCTAGGTCTGATCTTGGGGGTGGTCATCCCTCATAAATTCAAGGTCCCTATCTTTTCTAATTATGATGGGGTCTCTTATCCCAAACTTCATCCGAGGTCGTATGTTTGAAAAATCCAACCTTATACTACTGACAGGAAATTATGGGTCCATTTCTTTCAAGACAGTTTGTCCGGTACTCAACCTGAATGGTTTTACCAGTTGGAAGGAACCAACATTCACACGTGGGAAGACTTGGCTTCTTCGTTTTACAAGCATTATCAATATAATGCTGACCTTGCACCGACTCGTGTACAATTGCAAAACATCTCCATGGGCTCGAATGAAGGGTTCAAGGAGTATGCCCAGAATTGGAGAGACTTAGCTAGAAGGGTCCAACCTCCCGTATCTGACCAGGAATTAGTTGATATGTTCATGGGTACTCTGACAGGCCCATTCTTTAATTATATGATTGGGAGTTCTTCATCTGGCTTTACTGAGCTAATTCTGACAAGAGAACAAGTTGAAAGTGGTATTAAGAGTGGGAAGATTCCAATGGCTGCAACTTCTAATGTTGTGAAGAAGTTATTCGGTGGTAAAAATGAAACCAATGTTGTCTATGGCAAGAAGGGTCGTAGTAAGAATGACCACCATCAGTCTGTGGGGGCGGTATTGATCTCTAATCCAGCATCTATTCAACAATCACAACAGGGAAACCACTGAAGGACAGACGCTCCGTCAAGGCAGTTTACCAAGATGGGCATGCCTTTATCTTAGGCATTACAACATTTGTTAAAGGCTGGACTCATTTCACTGCGGGATCCTCCTCAGAATCCCAACACATCCTCTCCAAAGTACAATCCAAATGCGAGATGCGCTTATCATTCAAACAGTCCTGGGCACGACACTAACAACTGCTAGGCCCTGAAAAGCAAGATTCTGGATATGATCGATAATAAGGAAATTAAGTTTGATCCTCCAGAGACTCTGAACGTGATTACTGCACCTATGCCTAGGCATGACAAAGGCATAAGTGATATTGAAGATGTTTTATATGTTACCTCCGTAAGTGATGTGGTTACTCCTCTCTCGACAATCAAGGAGAATTTGCTACAAGCCGGTTTATTTCTAGTTTGTGTTAAAGAATGTTATTGTTGTGCAGTTCAACCCAATGGTTGTGGGTTACTGGAGGAAGATGTCTAACGCCTGATGGATGAACAAGTAATTTTGATTGAGAAAGTTCCGTATGCTGAGAATTTGTGCCAAGATTTGTCTATCATATCTGGTACTCTTTTCAGGATCACTTCCAAGGGTCCTGTAAGGATTACAGCCAATCCAAAAGTTGTTCCTGTAATCATTACAACACATGGGCCCATCCTATATTCCTCGGAGAAGGTTATTCCATGGAATTATGGGTCTGACGTCTATTACTACGGCATTAAACAAGAGTTGTCCGACGAAGATGATGAAGAGGTTGATCCCAATATTGACAATATTGCAGGGACCAACAAAATTACTAGAAGTGAAAGGATTTTCTCCCCAGAAATCTCTCCACTTGTTCAAGTCACAATTACCAAGACAACTACCGAGGCTCGGGGTAAAGAGCCAATAGTAGATCCTGCCCAGATAGAGGCGCCAAAATAAATTATAGTCAAGGACACCTCTGGACAAGAGTTGGAAGAGGTTTTGAAAATAATCCGCATGAGCGACTATAAAACTGTTGAACAGCTGGGTCAAAACCCGTACAAAATCGCCATGTTATCTTTATTGCTGTGTTCTGAAGCCCATGCACATGCTTTAGTAAAATTCTTGAAGACTGCTCATGTACCTCAAGAGATTTCGGATGATCAATTTGGAAGTTATGTGGCTAGCTTAAGAACTAAAAATGGATTTGGATTCTCCGATATTGACCTGACTCCGGAGGGGATAAATCATAATAGGCCCATGTATGTCTCCATTGAATGCAAGGGCACTATGTTGGCTTATGTGTTAGTTGATACTGGATCTTCTCTAAATGTTCTTCCAAAGGGTGCTCTTGACAGACTGGATTATGAAGGGGTTGTGCTGAAACCCAGTGACATTATAGTTCGAGCCTTTGACGGGTCCAAAAGAATGGTATATGGAAAAGTGGATCTTCCTATCAAAGTGGGTTCACATATCTTTGAATCCACCTTCTATGTAATGGACATCCGACCAACTTATTCTTGTCTATTAGGATGCCCCTGGATCCATGGGGCAGGTGTTGTTACCTCCACCTTACACCAGAAATTAAAGTATCATGTGAAAGGGAAAATTGTTACTGTCTGCGGAGAGGAGGAGTACATGGTCAGCCACTTGAATTCATTGTGTTATATGGAGATGGACAGAAAATTTATCGAGACTCCATGTCAGACCTTTGAAGTAATTCCCCTTGCTGCTGTTAAAGATGTTTCTACAATTCTGAAGACTACCAGGGTTCCGCACAAGATGACTTTTTTGAAAGATGCCAAAGCTAATATAGAAGAAGGTGGTTGTACTATTTGGGGTCAACTTCCTAATATCCCTTACAAATCTGAAAAGTTTGGTTTGGGCTTTACTGCAGAAAGTCAAAGGGCTATTCGTCGCCCTCGAGCTGGAAGACCTCCATTCCTTGTCAGCAATAATGAATTCAACACAATAGAAGATACTGACAGTGATTATGATCTCAGTAGCTGGATCTTTCCTACCATTGGCAACAGACTCAAAAATTGGAAAGCAGGAGAAATTATCCCTATCTCCTTTAGTCAGGAGTAATATCTATTTCTTTTTTATTGCTTCAAGAAGTTTATTTATGTAATTCCTTTTAAAAACAATGACTTTAAACCTTGTATCTTTCCCGAGGCACAATGGTCCACTTGTTAAGGGTTGTCATTTCATAAGTCATATTTTCATTTAATAAAAGCATTGGACGTTTTGCATTCAAATTTTGTGCTCTCTGTCCTTATTTTACTTCGTTGCACTTTCATATAGCTATGTATTCTAACACACACCCACACACTAAATTGCAGATCCCCATCCACTCCGGATCTCGTTGATAACGATCCTGCTATTGCCGCTCATGACTTTGAAAATCCGATCTACCAAGCCGAGGACAAAGGTGAGTAAGATTGTGAAATACCCGGATAACTTGCCAGACTCTTAATACAAGAACAAAAGGCTATCCAACCATACAAAGAGCCGATCGAAGTGGTAAAATTGGGTTCTTAGACAGACAAAAAAGAGGTTAAGATAGGCACCAACTTAGAGAGAAATGTCAAGAATAGATTGATTTAGATGTTGCAAGACTATGTTAAGATATTTGCTTGGTCATACGAAGACACTCCAGGGCTCGAGACTGATATTGTAGTTCACCGTCTTCCAATGAAAGAAGGTTGTTCTCCAATTAAGTAGAAGGTTTGTCGCATGCGCACCAAAATGTCAGGTAAGATCAAGGCCAAGGTTATGAAACAATTCAATGCAGGTTTCTTAGCAGTGAAGTCATATCCTCAATGGATGGAAAATATTATTCCAGTACCAAAGAAATACGACAAAGTGTGTATGTGCGTAGACTACATGGATCTAAACAGGGCAAGCCCCAAAGAGGACTTCCCACTTCCATATATTGATGTTCTGGTCGACAACACTGCTCAGCATAAGATATTCTCTTTCATTGATGGTTTCTCAAGGTATAATCATATCAAGATGGCACCCGAAGACATGGAGAAAACTACCTTCGTCGCACAGCGGGGCATTTTCTGTTACAAGATCATGCCTTTTGGGTTGACGAACACCAGGGAAACTTATCAGTGTGCCATGGTAGCCTTATTTCATAACATGATTCATCACGAGATAGAAGTCTACACCAACGATATGATAGCCAGATGCTAGACTGAAGAAGAACATCTTGATCATCTGCATAAATTATCTGAGAGATTGAACAAGTACAAACTAAGGCTAAATCCGAACAAAATGCACTTTTAGGGTGAGATTCGGTAAACTTCTGGGTTTCATCGTCAGTGGTAAAGGTATTGAAGTTGATCCCACAAAAGTTAAGGCTATTCAAGAAATGTCGGCTCCCCGTGTTGAGAAAGAGGTCAATGGTTTCTTAGGATAACTGAATTACATTACCCAATTCATTTCTCATTTGACTGCTACCTGTGAGCCAATCTTCAAGCTGCTAAAGAAAGATCTAGTAGTAAAGTGGAACGAAGTATGTTAAATAGCCTTTGATAAAATCATGGAGTACTTATAAGAACCTCTGATTCTGATGCCACCATTTGAAGGAAGACCTTTAATTATGTACCTAACAGTGTTAGAGAATTCTATAGGGGTGTGTACTGGGGTAACATGACGAGTCTGGTCGAAAAGAGCATTAAATATACTACCTTAGCTAAAATTTTACCGACTGTGAAACAAGATATTCACTGCTCGAGAAAACTTGTTGCACTTTGGCATGGGCTGCTCGCCGACTAAGACAATATATGTTGACCCATACTACTTTATTGATCTCTAAAATGGATCCCATCAAGTACATATTCGAGAAACCAGCTCTCTCTGGAAGAGTAGCCCAATGGAAAATGGTCTTAATAGAATACGACATTCAGTACACCATTTAAAAAGCAATAAAA
Organism: Vicia faba; assembly: GCA_948472305.1. NCBI lineage: Eukaryota > Viridiplantae > Streptophyta > Magnoliopsida > Fabales > Fabaceae > Vicia > Vicia faba. Next base: position 31,487 of record CATIWC010001851.1, read on the forward strand.
GGAAGTATACTAGTAGATAATTTTGCACATCAAGCTGTAGACGACTATCAGTCTATGAATTTTGAATTCCCGGATGAGAACATTATACTAGTTACGGATTATGAAGAACCTGGACATTATAAAGGACCCAAGTCAAGATCCCGATGGACTATGGTTTTTGATGGAGCTTCCAACGCACTTGGCAACAGAATTAGTGCTATAATTATCCCTCCCCAGGGTTGTCATACGCCCTTCACTGCCAGACTTTGCTTTGACTGCACCAATAATATGGCTGAATATGAAGCGTGCATCATGGGTATTAAAGCTGCTATTGACCTGAGAATCAAATTCCTGAGCGTATATGGGGATTCAACCTTGGTAGTAAGTTATTTCAAGGGAGAATGGGATATGAGACATCCTAATATTATCCCTTACTGAGAACATGTGCTAGCCTTAATTTCGTACTTCGAAGAGATTGCTTTTGAGCATATCCCAAGAGAAGAGAATCAGTTGACAAACGCATTAGCTACCATGTCATCCATGTTTAAGGTCATATGGGACAATGAGACTCCCAGAATTACCATTGGATAATTTGACGAACTGACACATTTCTACAAAATTGATACTGATGGAGATGAAGAAAAACCTTGGTTTCATAAAGTGAAAAGGTACCTTGAAGCTCAAGAATACCCTGAAGGGGCATCGATCAATGACAAGAAATTCCTACGGAGGTTCTCGGCTAAGTTCTTCTTGAGAAATAGAATTTTGTACAAGCGTATTCATGGTTAAACTCTGCTTCATTGTGTAGACAAGAAGGAAGTAGAGAAAATTATGGAGGATATGCATGAAAGAATATTTGGTACTCACTCCAATGGGCATACTATGGCTAAGAAGATTTTGAGAGCAGGTTACTATTGGTTGACTATGGAAACCGACTGCCACCACCACTCAAGAACTTGTTATAAGTGCCAGATCTATGCTGATAAAGTTCATGTGCCTCTAGTTCCTCTGAATGTTTTGACTGCTTCATGGCCATTCACAATGTGGGGCATTGATATAATCAGAGAAATTAAGCCTATTGCTTCTAACGGACATCACTTCATTCTTGTCGCCATTGACTAATTCACAAAATGGGTTAAAGCAGCCTCGTTCGCCTCTGTTACCAAGAATGTGGTCGTCTAGTTCATAAAACATAATCTTATCTTCTGGTATGGCATCCCCGAGAGAATCATCACAGACAATGGTACCAACCTCAACAACAATATGATTAGTGAACTCTACATGCAGTTCAAGATCAAGCACCACAACTCTTCTCTATATCGACCAAAGATGAATGGCGCAATAGAAGCCGCAAACAAGAATATTAAGAAAATCATACAGAAGATGGTTGTGACTTACAAAACGAGATGTTACCATTTGCTCTTCATGGCTATCGCACTTCAGCGTGAACATCAACTGGGGCAACCCCATTCTCTCTGGTCTATGGTATGGAAGTTGTCCTACCTGTTGAGGTTCAGATTCCTTCTCTGAGGATTATGAAAGATGCAGACTTAGACAAAGACGAGTGGATTCAGACCAGGCTAGACCAGTTGGATCTAATTGACGAAAAGAGGCTTGCGATTGTTTGTCACGGTCAGATGTATCAGAAACGTATGATTAATGCATTCAACAAGAAAATCAAGCATCGGGTACATCAGACTGGTGACTTGGTAATAAAGCGCGTCATTCTACCGCAAGGTGATCCCAGGGGAAAATGAACTCCCACCTACGAAGGGCCATTTGTTATCAAGAACGTATTTTCATGCGGTGCTATGATACTAACCACCATCGACGGTGAAGATTTCCCGCACCCTGTGAACATGGGCATAGTTAAAAAATACTACGCATGAAAACGACCCGCTAGGTTGACTGGCCTAGGCAAAAATAAGGGCATCCCGGTAAACCAAAAGGGTTCGGGAAAAATTAGGAATATATATAAAAGATTGTACACACGGCAAGTTGAAAACCTGAAAAGGCGGCTTCGGAAAGAAAGGGTATCCCAGTGGACTGAAAAATCTAAAAAGGCGGTCCATCCAAAAGTTAGGGATTAAAAGCGTACGACTATGTCCCAATGGATCACTTACTGCAAGCTTTATTACCAAAGTCAAAATTTCAAATGGTACAAATCACTTCAATCAATTTCTTCCGGCAACAAGGGATGAGATGTTCAAAGACATAGGCGCAATAGCGGAGTTGGAACCCAACGAGATCATTTCCACATAGCTATATGTTTTGTTTTCACTTTGTACTCTTTTCATTTTCTGACAATTTCAACTTACTAGGATTTATGTCTCTTTGTACAAAATCTCCTATTTATGGGCAAACTATCAATATAAATACACCCTAAAATTCAAAAAAATTGTTCTTTATTTTCCTATTTTGTTTGCAAAAAATGTCCAATGGCTAAAATTGAATGAACATATGCATATGAACACGATTAAATGTTAAAAAATATATGCATAAGAACATGAATAAACATTTACTCAAGACTCTAGGAGTTGGGATAACGTCCAAATCCATCCACAAATCCCCACAACGCCACTTCCATGAGATTATCCCCACAGAGTAATCTCCACAAATTCATCTTCAATAAAGATACATTTCCCGCAATTTCCTCGGCAGATTACTTTGGCGGATAAAGAAGTATGATCTACTTCCCGGAAATATCACCAATCTACGGAGTTCCAATCAGTACAGTTCATGGAATTTCTCTTCCCCAGCTGAGTTTATTCCTCCAAAACTGTAAAACCCCCTGCAAATTTCTTCTCTCCAACAGAGCTTGTTTCCTCAGCAGAGTATTTCTCTGTCAACAGGGTTTACTTCCCCAATAGGGTTTATTTCCCCAACAGATTATAGTCTCCCCAGCTTGAGTCTATTCCTCAGATTGCTATGAATTATCGAAAAAATTCATCTCCCCAGTGAAGTCACCAATATCCTTAGAGAGTTTCTATGGAACCTAGAATCGGACCATATATCAGTCAACTTTATCCACCCCAGACGAGTTGGAAGGTTATCCATCTCTTTAATCCCCAATCAAGGTATATAAGAATTAAACTCCCCAGTAGAGCGATGGACGACTAATGTTCCTAAACTCTTCTCCCCAAACAGAAATCAACATTCTCCAACGGAGTTTCCTCAAACAACAAGCGGGAATCCCCAGCAGAAGCATTCTAAACAAGGTTGAAGACTACACATGTTCTTCATCCCCAACACCAGCCAGGGATTCATTTTCCCCAGCAAGATGTTATACGGAACTGTTGATACACTTCCAAAAACATTTCACACTTATACGACATTTACCAATATCATAGCATATGCATACAAAACGCATATAGCACAGTCTTATTTATTCTGAGAACATCATTACACAATGCATTTCATACATCATGACATTTTATACAGCTAACTCTTTACCTTTTCAGGAAAGATCAATAAATAGGCAAACATCATCAACTACTTATATGACCCGACAGTCTTTTCCAAGGCTACATCTGACAAAAGGCTATTTCAGCAATTTCCTCAGAGGAGCATTCTCAAAAAGACCTTTCCTGGCTCAAATTAAATCGAGTGTAGATTTATTCTGATACTTCTTCCAGTTAAAGACAAGCATATACATCTTCTGGCTCAAATTAAATCGACCATAGATTTACTCTGATACTTCTTCCATTTAAAGTCAAAAAGAGCTCTTATGTCTCAGATTAAATTGAGTGTATATTTATTCTGATACTTCTTCCAGTTAAATACAGGCGTAGACATCTTCTGGCTCAGATTAAATCGACCATAGATTTATTCTGATACTTCTTCCAGTTAAAGACAAAAGACCTCTTCTGGCTCAGATTAAATTGAGTGTAGATTTATTCTGATACTTCTTCCAGTTAAAGACAGGCGTAGACATCTTCTGGATCGGATTAAATCGACCATAGATTTATTCGGATACTTCTTCCAGTTAAATACAAGCGTAGACATCTTCTGGATTAGAATAAATCCAACGTAGATTTGTTCTGATACTTCTACCAATAGATATTTCTGGCTCAGATTAAATCAACCATAGATTTATTCTGATAATTCTTCCAGTTAAAGACAAAAAGACCTCTTCTAGCTTAAATTAAATCGAGCGTAGATTTATTCTGATGATTCTTCCAATTAAAGACAAAAAGACCTCTTATGGCTCAAATTAAATCAGACGTAGATTTATTCTGATACTTCTTCCAGTAAACAGCTTCTGGCTCAGATTAAATCGAGATTAGATTTATTCTGATACTTCTTCCAATTGAAGTCGAGCGTAGACTTAGTATAAATTCTATCATTTATTTTGGATGGAATCTATAAACCCATCTCCGAGGACTCACTGTAGCCTATCCAAATGGCATCTTTAAGCCAATTCCCGGTATAATCAACCAACGAAGTTACTTCGTGCACCAGCGAGTGCAAATTTCTGGGCACTTAAGTGTTCAATCATCTTCTACCTTCAAGTCATGAATGGCGGACATGCCAATCTAACTCTTCAGGTTTAAGAAGATGGAATATGGGAAGCTGTTGTACCCCAAAATTTTCCCTCCTATTTTCTTCAAAACATGCTCATAAAGGTCTCAAATACTCAAAGCCACTCAAGAGTTGACTAGTCAAACCTTCTCCTAAGCAAGAGTCTTCAACTAGGGTTCGGTGCTTCTCAAAGAAGATTGGGTTTAAGAGTTTTCAAATGACTTTCATGGTTCATCATAGGTCCTCAATAATTCTTATGTCAAGTTTCAATTCTTGCATCACATGTTTGCTCAGTCAATGGCTCAGAAGATTGAAAGTCAACTGTATTGGGTAAAAAGTCAACTATGGTCAACATACAGTCAAACTTTAAGATTTTTTGTCAACATCAACATTTTGAGGTGATATTCATCATTTGATCAAGGGATGATCATGATACCTCGAGAAAAGCCCTCAAATCATCAAAGGTCAAAAATTGCCAAATTAGGGTTTTGATTGAAAATGACTGATCATTGACTTTTGGCCTAGTGCATAACCTAATTCCTTAAACCACGATCTCAAGGGCTCAAATACAACATCTTGACCTAATTACATGGCTCAAGAAATTTCCAAATATACAAGTGGTTGATAGTTGAAGAATTGAATCAATTGATAAAAAGTCAATAGTCACACAAAGGTCAAACTTTGACTTTTTGTTCAAACATTGGAATTCAAAAATCAAGAATCATCAAAGCATTAAAAATTATCAATTTTGATCATCAAGAATCAACAAAGTCAAGAAAATCAAGAAAAAGTCAACAAAAGTCAAAAGTTGGAAAAAATTTCAACACTTAGAAAAATTTCTAAGTGTTTTGTTCTTAAAAAAGTCACTACTTTATGGCCAATTTTCACTAAGATACAAACTGATTCAAGGAAAACTTTCAACATGAAATTTGTAGGGATTAATGAATTCTACAACTTGGTTAATGTGGGATGATCCTCAAAAAGTGTTTGTATTAAGAGATATGGGCCCATGAAGTTTTGATACTTTTTATCTAACACTTAGAAATATTTTTCATCAGTTTTTCATTTTAAATTCTTAGCCAATTTTCACAAATCTCCCTTTTGTTTTAGCCAAAATGGTCACCATGAAAGTTGAAGATCTTGATTCAAGCTTTCCAAAATGGGCAAGAGCGTGAAAATATCATGTTTGAGCTGAGAGTTTCGAAGACATGAAGTTGGAATTTCATTCTTGAATTATAGGTCATTTTGGTAATGAACTCATGACCAAATATCATAACCATGCTACACAATCTCACTTTACAGGCCTCTAAATTCCTAAATCTCTAAATAATCAGAAGATTACACGAAATCTCGAGCCATTACACAAGGATTAGAAGCTTTGTCCAATGCATCATTCCATTTTTGGCACAAAGTTAACACTTCCACTCATGTAAAGATAACTTTAATCAAAATGTCAACTCCTTGAGCCTATACATTGCTTCCTCTGATCACACTCAAGCACTAAAGAAAGAAGTAACATGTCTAAAATCTCCTAACCACTTCAGATCCCTTTTGTATTAAGCATTGGAACAATAATTTTCACACAAACTTGGTTGTTCCATCTCAACCAAACCAAAACTCTATCACTTGAAAACCTGACCATCTCATTACCTCTGAGCTTTCCCTATAAATAGGAGGCTCATCTGCACTCCAAAGAACGAATTGACAGCTCCAAAACACCTTCAAATTCTCTCAAATTCTAAAATTGCTCCAAAAGTCCATTAAAGCTCCAAGAAAACCTTATCTTCAAATCTCTCAAACCTTGCAAGTTCCTTGTGATCTAACCATCCTAACACCTTATAATCATCATATGAAAGTCATCCAAACACCAAAAAAACTTTTGTAGCATCATCATCATCATCTTCCAAACTCAAAAACAGAGATTGCAACTTGACTTGGTTGGAGTGCTTCAGCAACTTTCGAAATATTCTACCAACTAGAATAGCTTTAGTAAGGTCCAAGGGAGCTTAATAAATCATAATATTGCACCTGGAATAACTAGAAGAAGCTTTGGACTTTTCTCCAAAGTAAAAAATTCAAAATTTGATATCCTTATCCATACATCATTTGCATTCGATTTCAAAAGATAAAATATAGATATGATTTCCCTGAAACTAACCATGTACTTAGTTTTCATTTATGTTGTCTATATGTTGATAATTTTGCCTCTGAACCGTTAGGGTTAGTTTTTGGTACCAACATAAATTCTTGCTTATCTTTGAGTGCTGGTTAAAATAAGTTATATGGTTAAATTCAGGATTAAATTTAAACTTTGGTGTTTACACTTTTCAAAAAGGTTATGAAATGAAGCTTTTAGAAATTAAAAAATGGTGTTGTTGTTGGTCTGTTCGTGCGAGGGAGATGAAGATGGCATTTTCAAATTTTTAAAATTGGTTTCATATTATATTTATTGGGTGTTGTTTCATAACAGGATGAAACAGCCACCCCAGTGGTAACGCGTTTGCTCTTAAGTCATACCTATGCTGGATCCCGGGTTTGATCCAGGCGTGGAATTTTTTTCTTTTTCATGTTTATTTCTCACAGATCCAACACAATCAGTTAACATGTGCATGCAACACACCTTCTTAATCATCACCATGAGATCTAGATCTAATGGACGCATACAAGCCCCCATGGTGGACCTCCTAAGATTAATCTCACTGGATCACGCAGGCAGTTGGGCCAATGCTTATGGGCCTAGGATATGTTGCTTTTCTACACCTCCCAAATTCCTTCCACAACTCAGGCCCATTTTGCTTTTTTTTCTTTCTTTTGTTCTAATTATTTATTTCCTTTTTAATCACTTTTTTATTTAAATAAAAAAAATCATAAAATCATTAAAAAAATTAGATTTAGGTTTTTAATTAATTAACTTAATTTTTTATATTCAAAAATTAATTTAATTTAATCATATTTTATTTTATTTTATTTGTAAATTAATTAGAACTAGGGGTTATTACTATAGAATTATTTTTTCTAAACAAAACAACAAAAACATTTTCTAAACACTTAAAGTTTTTTTAGGTTTTAAATTTATTTCTCTTTTCACTATCTTCGCGCATTTGTTTATTTTTCGTATTAATATAATTATGTAACTGTTAAGGGATGTAATAGTTTAAATTAGGGTTTTCTTTACTTTCTTCCCCATTTTATGATTTGTACTCCCCATCCCCGAAAACACTGTAATAGCGTAGACTTTATTTCCCGCACTTTATTTTCTGCTCTCTCTCTCTCTCTCTCTCTCTCTCTCTATATATATATATATATATATATATATATATATATATATATATATATATATATATATATATATATATATATATATATATATATATATATATATATATATATATATATAACTACTAGCTTAATAGGCTTGTATGGAAAGACATGAAAACAAAACACTAGATAAACATAAATCCAAGATAAAAATAACTGAAATTAAAGCACCACTCACACACGCACCTCTAAGGTGACCCCACTTAAAACAATTATGTCCCTCGAACGTGGGATGCTTTAGAAAATACCCTCGGTTAAAGTATTGTAGTTCCTCGATAATCCTTCGATGATGCCTTTGGTAAACGATCTTAGTCCCTTATGAAAATTGCTAAAACATCATACAAGTTGCCTTCTATGATTGTATGATGACTCGCGCATGTCCCTCACATCCAACGATAGGGTTTCCTACTAACTAATGGTAGGGTATCACTATCTAAAGATGGAGGAAAAGAAAAAAAGACTTTTTGAGTAGGTAGAATGCTCGTAGTCGCTTGCTTAAAAACTTTTAAAACAAAACATATTTTCACAGAGCGACACTTTCTTTCACAAATATTTTCAAAACAAACATTTTGTATACATTCTCAACGATACGAGAATCATTACAAAATTGTTGCACTTAGACATTTTCAAAATATTTTCAAACATACACAAGCACAAAGCATTTCCAAAAAGTGAGCTAGCGATTAAGAGCCCATAGATAACTAAGGATGAAAAGGGTGCCAACACCTTCCCTTTTCATAACCTACCCCCTGAACTCAGAAAAATTCTCAAAGGTTTTTCCTGTTCTTTTCACCCTTTCCTTTATTGGATTAAAGAAAATTCGGTGGCGACTCTTGCTATCCTCAACATTTTCGATAAAACACAAAACCCAAAAGTTAGTTCTCCTACCATGTTACATTCATTCAAAGTAATCATTGGATGTTTTTGCAAACAAAATAGAGAAAGTAAAAACAATTTTGAATTTTGAATATATTTAATTGCATTGATTCTGAAAATTTGCCTATAAGCAGGCAGTTTTATACAAGAAGACATAAATCCTAGTAAGAAGAAATTGTCATAAAATTGAAAAAGGAGCTCAAAGTGGTAAACAAAGAAAAACATATTATGTGGAGACGATCCCATCGAGTTTCAACTCTTCTATTGCCCCTATGTCTTCAAGCATCTCATCACTTGTCGTCAGAAAAAGATGATTGAATTGATCTATACTATTTGAACTCGATACTTGTAATAATGCTGGCTGTAAGTATATGGGTGATCCAACGAGACATAGTCATACGCTTTAATCCCTAACTTTTTCTAGGACCTCCCTTTCGGGTTTTCAGTCCATCGGGATATCCCTTTTTTCCTAAGCTGCCTTTTCAGGTTTTCGATTTGCTGGATGTACAATTATATATATATATATATATATATATATATATATATATATATATATATATATATATATATATATATATATATATATATATATATATATATATATATATATATATATATATATATATATATATATATATATATATATATATATATATATATATATATATATATATATATATATATATATATATATATGTATCCCTATTTTTTTTTCCGAACTGTTTTGGTTCGCCGGGATGACATTATTTTTGCCTAGGCCTATCAACCTAGCAAGTCTCTTTTATGCGTAGTATTTTTTGACTATGTCCGCGTTCACAGAGTGCAGAAATCTTCACCATCCATGGTGGTAAGTATCATAGCACCGCCAAAAAATATCTTTTTGATCACAAATGGCCCTTCGTATGTGGGAGTCCATTTTCCCCTGGGACCACCTTGTGGTAGGATAATGCGCTTTATTACTAAATCACCAGCCTAATTCACCTAATGTTTGACTTTCTTTTTAAAGGCCTTGATCATGCATTTCTGATACATCTGACCATGACAAACAGCCGCAAGCCTTTTTTCGTCTATCAAATTTATCCGGTCAAGTCGAGTCAGAATCCATTTTTCTTCATCTAAACCTGCATCTTTCATAATCCTTAGGGAAGGAATCTGGATTTCAACAGGTAAGACAACCTTTATATTGTAGACTAGAGAGAACAGGGTTGCCCTAGTTGATGTACGTACTGAAGTGAATTAACCATGTAGAGCAAATGGTAGCATCTCATGCCAATCTTTGTATGTCACCGTCATCTTCTGCAAGATTTTCTTGATATTCTTGTTAGCGGCTTCCACTGTGCTAGTCATCTTTGGTCGGTACAGAGAAGAATTATGATGCTTAATCTTGAACTGCATGCAGAGTTCCGTGATCATAGTATAGTTAAGATTGATACCATTGTCTGTGATGATCCTTTCAGGGATGCCATACCAACACATAAGGTTATACTTAGTGAATAGAGCCACAACATTCTTCGTAACGGAAGAAAACGAGGCTGCTTCTACCTATTTCGTGAAGTAATATATAGCGACAAGGATGAAACGATGACCATTGGAAGTAATGGGCTTAATATCTCCAATCATATCAATGCCCCACATTGCAAATGGCCAAGGAGCAGTCAAGACATTCAAAGGAACCAGAGGCAAATGTACTTTGTCAACATAAATCTGGCATTTGTGGCAAGTTCTAGAATGATGATGGCAATCAGTTTCCATGGTATACCAATAATAACGTGCTCTCAGAATCTTCTTAGCCATTGTATGTCCACCGTAGTAAGTACCAAAGACACCTTCGTGCATATCTTCTATAATTTTCTCAGCTTCCTTCTTGTATACACAACGAAGCAAAGTCGAATCGTGGTTGAGCTTGTACAAGATTTCATTACTCAGAAATAACTTGGCAGAGAACCTCCATAGAAATTTCTTATCATTGATAGATGACCCTTCATGATACTCTTGAGTTTTGAGCAATCTTTTTACTTCGTGGTACCAGGGTTTTTCCCCAACTTCATCAGTATCAACTCCGTAGCAATACACCGATTTGTCTAGTCTCCCAATAGTAATTTGAGGAGATTCATTATCCCATATGACTTTGAATATAGATGACATGGTAGCTAGTGCGTCTTGTAATTGATTCTCTTCTCGTGGAATATGTTCAAACATGATTTCTTTGAAGTACGAAATCAATGTCAACACATGCTCTCGATAAGGAATGAGATTTGGATGCTTCGTGTCCCATTCTCCCTTAATTTGAATGATCACTAAGGTTAAGTCCCCATATACATTCAAGAATTTAATTCTCATATCGATGACAACTCTGGTACCCATGATGCATGCTTCGTACTCAGCCATATTGTTAGTATAGTCAAAACACAATCTGGCGGTGAATGGCGTATGGAAACCATTGGGAGTGATAATCACAACACCAATTCCATTACCTAGTGCATTGGAAGCTCCATCAAAAACCATAGTCCATCGAGATCCCGATTCAGGTCCTTTATATGGTCTAGGTTCTTAATAATCAGTAACTAACAAGACATCTCATATGGGAATTCAAAATTCATACGCTGATAGTCATCCACAGCTTGATAAGCCAAATGATATGTCAGTAAACTTCCTTTAATCTTCTTTTGAGTAGTGTACTGAATGTCGTATTCTGTCAAGACCATTTGCCATCTTGCTATTCTTCTAGAGAGAGCGGGTTTCTCGAATATGTATTTTATTAGATCCATCTTAGAGATCAACAAAGTACTATGAGTCAACATATACTGTCTTAGTCGGCGAGAAGCCCATGCCAAAGTATAACAAGTTTTCTAGAGACGTGAGTATCTTGTTTAACATTCGGTAAACTTTTTGCTAAGGTAGTATTTTGCAAGCTCTTTTTGACCAGACTCGTCATGTTGCCCAATTACACACCCCATTGAGCTCTTTAATACTGTCAAGTACATGATCAGAGGTCTTCCTTCAATAGGTGGCATTAGAATTAGAAGTTCCTGGAGGTACTCCTTGATTTTGTAGAAGGCTATATGATAATCGTCGTTCCACTTTACTACTTGATCTTTCTTTAGTAACTTGAAGATTGGCTCAAAAGTAACAGTAAAATGGGAAATAAATTTGGAAATATAGTTCAATCGTCCCAAGAAACCTATGACTTCCTTCTCAGTACGGGGAGCTGGAATTTCTTGAATGGCTTTAACCTTGGCAAGATCAACTTCAATACCTTTACCACTGACGACGAAACCTAGGAGATTACCGGATCTTACTCCAAATGTGCACTTGTTTGGATTCAATCTCAACTTGTAGTTCTTCAATCTCTCAAACAGCTTTGCAGGTGGTCGAGATGTTCTTCTTCAGTATGAGATCTGGCTATCATGTCATCAATGTAAACCTCTATCTCGCGATGGATCATATCACGGAACAAAACTACCATAACACGCATATATGTTGCATCGACGTTCTTCAAACCAAAAGGCATAACTTTGTAATAGAAAGTTCCTCACTGTGTGACAAAAGTAGTCTTTTCCATATCTTTAGGTGCCATCTTGACTTGATTATAACCAGAGAAACCATCCTTAAAGGAAAATACTTTGTGCTGAGCGGTGTTATCAACCATAACATCAATATGCAGAATCGGAAAGTTGCCTTTGGGGCTTTCCCTATTCAAAACCCTGTAGTCTATACACATACGCACCTTACTATCCTTCTTAGGTATCGGCACCACATTTGCAACCCACTGAGGATAGGACTAACTGCAAAGAAACCTGCATTGAACTGCTTCATGACTTCAGCTTTGATATTTTCAAACATCTCGGGGCGTATACGGCGAACCTTTTGCTTTATAGGAGGACAACCTTCCTTCATAGATAGACGGTGAACCATAATGTCAGTATCAAGCCATGGTATGTCTTCATAAGACCAAGCAAAGATCTTAACATAGTCACGTAACATCTGGATTAACCTCTTTTTGACATTGTCTTCTAGGTTGGCACCTATCTTGATTTCTTTCTTATCCTCTTTAGTACCCAAGTTCACAACCTCGATTGGCTCTTCATGCAGTTGTATGGCTTTTTCCTCCTGCTCTAACAGTCTAGCAAGCTCTCTAGGTACTTCACAATCTTTCTCACCTTCGTCCTCGGCTTGGTAGATTAGATTTTCAAAGTCATAATTGACAATAGCAGAGTTGTAATTAATGGGACCCAGGGCGGATGTGGATCTGCAATTTGTTATGTGTGTGTGCGTGTAAGAACACATAGCTATTTTGAAAGAAATAAAGTAAAAGAAATACAAAGAGCGCAAAATTGGAATGTAAACATCCAAAGATTTATTAAATGAAAATATGAAGATGAAAAATGTCAACCCTAACAAATGGACTCGTGTGCCCCGGGTAAGGCACAAGGCTTATTGTTATTGTTCAAATTACATAACCAAAAACTTGAAAGCAAGAAAACAAAAAATATCATTTACTCCTGGCTAAAGGAGATTGGTATAAAGTCTTCAGCTTTCCAATTGTTGAGCCCACTGCCAATAGTAGGGAAAATCCAATTGCCTAAGTCACAAACACTATCAGCGTCTTCCACAATATTGACATAGAAAGATCATCAATAACATTAATGCCTTTGCCAGGATTAGGCATAGGTGCAATGATCACATTAGGAGTCTCAGGAGGATCAAATTCATTCTCCTTAGAGTTAATCATATCTTGAATCTTATTTTTCAGAGCCCAACAACTGTTAGTGTCATGTCCAGAATTGTTGGAGTGGTATGTGCACCTTGCATTGGGATTGTAACGGGGAGAGGAGGTATTGAGATTCTAAGGAGGATCCTAAAATGTAATCAACTCTGCCTTCAACATGTGTTGCAATTCTTGAGACAACAACATGTTGATTTTGGTGAACTGTCTCCTGGGTGCATCCTACCTACATTGATTGTTCTGTTATTGTTGTTGCATTGGCGCATGATTAGAGATCAAAACTGCCCCCACATATTGGTTGTGGCTACTCTTATTATGAACCTTCTGGTCGTACACAACATTGCATTATTTCTTACCATTGTATGACTTCTTCGTGATATTCGAAGATGTAGCGCCTGAATTTTACCACTTCTGATTCCATTCTTAACATGTTCCCCTGTCAATATCAGTTCAGTGAAACCGGATAAAGAACTTCCAAGTAGGTGATTATTGAAAGGACCTATTAGCATACTTATGGACATGTTAACCAATTCCCTATCATCCAAAGGAGGTTGAACTCTGCATGCAAGATATCTCCATTTATGTGTGTACTCTTTAAATCCTTCCTCAGAACCCATAGACATGCTCTGTAGCTGCATGCGGGTTGGTGCCAAATCAAAATTATACTGATACTGTCTATAGAAAGCTGCAACCAAATCTTCCCAGGTATGGATATTGGTACATTCGAGTTGATAATACCAATCCAATTGTGTTCCAAATAGACTCTCTCGAAAGAAATGCAACCATAATTTCTTGTCACCAGTGTGTCGTTGAATTTTCCGAACATATGATCTCAAATACAGGTTCAGGCAAGAAACTCCATCATACTTAGCAAAGGTATGAGTTTTGAACTTAGGAGGAATGAAGACTCCTGTGACTAAACCCAATTCTTTAAAGTTCAAGCCAGGAACCTCCTGGATCTCCAAAGCTTTCAGGCGTTCTTCTAATAGCTTATACTTCTCGCCAGCAGGGGGATATTATTCATCCAAATAATCCTCTTCCTTTTCATCAGAATATTTGTCAGAACCATGATTGCTTTTTTCAGTTTTAACAATCTTACCATCTTCATCCCGTTCGTTGTGTTCGTCCAATGGTATATCAATATAGTAGTGTGAGTCAGCATATACTATCTCAGCCGGCGAGTAACCCATGCCAAAGCGCAACAAGTTTTATCAAGCAACGAGTATCGAGTCTCGCAGTCGGTAAACTTTTTGCTAAGGTAATAAATAGCATGCTCTTTTTGGCCAGACTCGTCATGCTGACCCAACACACACCCCATTGAGTTGTCAAGTACTGTCAAGTATAAGATCAGAGGTCTCCCTTCAATTGGAGGCATCAGAATAGGTGGCTCTTGGATATATTCTTTGATCCTTTTGAAAGCGGCCTGACATTCTTTGTTCCATCTTATCACTTGATCTTTCTTCAGCAGCTTGAAGAATGGCTCATAAGTAGCAGTCAGATGTGAAATGAATCGGGCAATGTAATTCAACCGTCCTAAAAATCCTCTGACTTCTTTTTCTGTTCGGGGAACTGTCATTTCCTGTATAGCCTTCACCTTTGCAGGATCCACTTGAATAACTTTATCACTAACGATGAAGCCCAGCAGCTTACCAGATCTCACCCCGAAGGTGCACTTGTTCGGGTTTAACCTCAGCTTATATAACTTCAACCTGTCAAATAGCTTCTGCAGATGGTCCAAATGTTCTTCCTCAGTCTGAGATCTTGCAATCATGTCATCAACGTATACCTCAATCTCAAGATGGATCATGTCGTGGAACAAAGCGACCATGGCGCGCTGATATGTTGCCCCAGTATTCTTCAATCCAAAAGGCATGACTTTATAACAAAAGGTACCCCACTGTGTGACGAGCGTTGTCTTCTCCATGTCTTCTGGAGCCATCTTAATCTGATTATAACCGGAAAAACCATCCATAAAGGAGAAGACCTTATGTTGTGCGGTGTTGTCAACCAAAACATCGATATGAGGCCGAGGGAAATCATCCTTGGGGCTTGCCCTATTCAGATCCCTATAGTCAACACACATTCGAACCTTACTATCTTTCTTTGGCACCGGAACCACGTTGGCAACCCACTGCGGGTAAGAAGTAACTGCTAGAAAACTGGCATCAAACTATTTCATAACCTCAGCCTTGATTTTCTCAGACATCTCTGGGCGCATTCGACGAACTTTTTGTTTCACTGGAGGACAATCTTCCTTAGTAGGCAAGCGGTGAACCACAATATCGGTATCCAACCCAGGCATATCTTCATAAGACCAGGCAAAGATCTCAACGTAGTCACGCAGCATCTGAATCAACCGTTGCTTAACACTAAGCTCCAGATTTGCACCGATCTTGACCTCTTTCTTGTCTACCTCTGTACCCAGATTCACTGATTCCACTGGCTCTTCATGCGGCTGTATGGCCCTCTCTTCCTGAAGTAAAAGTCTTGCAAGTTCCCCAGGCACTTCACAATCATCCTCACCTTCGTCTTCGGCTTAGTTGATCGGACTTTCGAAGTCATAACTGGCAGTAGCAGAGTCGTTATCAGTGGGATCCAGAGTGGATGTAGACCTGTATATGTGAGTGTGTGTAAGACAAATAGCTATTTTGCAAGATAGAAAAAGAAAAACAAGGAGCACAAAATTCATAATGCAAGAAAATGTCCAATGCTTTTATTAGTGATATATGGTAATGACACATATAAAGCTCTCACAAACAAAGCCACAGTGCCTCGGGTAAGACACTGGGCTGTAAAGTTTAAAATTGTCTGTTACAAACTCAAAACAAAAGTTTGATTACTGTGTAATAAAAGAAACAAGCATAGAATCCTTCGTCGTCCAATTGCTTAATCCACCGTCAGTAGTCGGGTAAATCCAGTTGTCAAAATCAAACTCTTTTTCATCATCCCCAATAGCATTCACTCTCGCGTCATGTTTTGGCATAGGAGCCGTTATGACATTTGGCTTCTCCGGAGCTTCAAATTCAATCTCCTTAGCATCAATCAGATCCTGCACTTTATTCTTCAAAGCCCAGCAGTTATTGGTATCATGCCCTGGGCTATCAGAGTGATAAGCACAGTGGGCGTTCGGATTGTACAGCGGTGATGTGGTGTTGGAGTTCTTTGGAGGCTCCTTCAGAATCACCAAGTTGGTTTTCAACAACTGCGGTAGAATTTGAGACAGATTCATACTGAGCCGAGTGAATTGTCTCTGCGGTATCTCTGTTCTTGGCTGATTATTGCGTTGTGGGGAAACAACAGGCCTTGATATAACCACCGCATTAACTGCTTGGCGGCGCTCAGGTCGGTTATGGCTCCTCGAGCTGTAAACTGCACTTGACTCCTTTTTGAAAGGCTTCTTTTCTGTGCTTGACGAAGCACCCTTCTGTATCTTGCCGCTCTTGATACCGGCTTCAACTCTCTCCCCAGTCATTATTAATTCGGTGAACCCAGATGATGAACTCCCAATCAGATGATTAAAATACGGACCAGACAAAGTCCCCATAAACATATCCACTAACTCCTTATCAGCCATAGGGGGTTATACTCTTCCAGCAAGGTCCCTCCATTTCTAAGCGTAGTCCTTAAAACCTTCGCTCGCACCCATAGACATACCCTGAAGTTGAGTACGCGTGGGATCAAGGTCGGCATTGTACTGGTATTGCTTGTAAAAAGCAGAGGCAAGGTCCTCCCACCTATGGACGTTAGCTCCTTCCAGTTGGTAAAACCATTCAAGTTGAGTTCCTGAAAGACTATCTTGAAAGAAATGAATCCAGAGGTTCTTATCGACAGTGTATGGTTGAATCTTTCTAACATACGAGCGGAGGTGTAACTTTGGGCAAGAGACCCCGTCGTACTTAGCAAAGACAGGTGCTTTAAACTTGTGGGGAATCACCACCCCAGATGCCAAACCCAAATCTCCAAAGTCCAACCCAGGTACCTTCTGGACCTCCGTTGCGCTTAACCGGTCCTCAAGTTGCTTATACCTGTCCTCAACAGGAGGATACTGGTCTTCATCAAAGTCAGTCTCATTGTCAGAAACTACAGGGCTAGGAGCCCTTCTTTCTTCTTGATTCTCTCCCCCTCCAGGTGAGTGAGATAAATCAACATCCTGTCTTAATCTGTTCCCGAACCTGTGACCCATATTCAGGAGGACTGTCTTCTTCTTCTTCTTCTTCTTCTTCTTCTTCTTATCCTTCAAGATCAGAGTCTTCAGATCTTGCTGACCCTTGGCCAAGTTCATGAACATTTCCTAGAACTGGGCGTTCTGAGCTTGCAGAGCCTTGATGGCTTGATCAGTAGATGTTTCAGAAGACATGATTGCTGAAATAGACAACAAAGAAGATGAGAAACTTGTAAGGGTACCTGTAATGAGGTGCATGGGAATGGAATGCATATGATATGATTTCAAAGACTTCGAGGAGATTCAAATTCGTAAACCAAGATGAAACACACTTTTATTAGATAAAAAACTTGAAATCAATGTTTAACAGATTCCTTTAAGGCGTTACAAAAAGAAATACTGAAAGCAAATCTATGCTAGAAACAATAAAAGACAATCAACGCTCCCATGGTCGATTTCCTTTGGTGCTGACATAGTCGTTGAGGACTCTCTCATTCTCCAGCTGCCTTGTAAGCTTCAGGATCTTCCGCTCCTGCTCATGATACTTCTCTCTGTAAGTATCCCGTTCCTCCCTTAGCTGGATCCAAGACCTCTTTAATGCCCCAATGTCGGTAGGCATGTATGGATGGAGGATGGTAGGAGGAACCCCTTCTTCATCAGTACTCTCAATAATTATCGGTAAGACAGCTTCGTAGGGCATCCCTAGCTTTTGGGCACGGGCTCGAACCCACCGGAGATACGGCTCCATCGGGAGAGTAGTCTTCATGCCTAGCTCATGTGGATCAGACCTGTTGACCCTATCCCAGGCTCGTATAAATCTGTGGTGATGTCCCTCAACATCTCCCATTAAGTCAAAGACAATGCTTGGAAGCAGCAACTCATGAGGTCCATCCCTCCTAGCTCGCCCAAACTGTTGTAAGTCCAAACAAGGATTATAGGTGATCCCTCCTCTAATTCCCAGCAATGGAACATTGGGTTTTCCTCACAGCGATCAATAATAGCTACTTCTTCCATGTCTTTAGTACTCCAGATGATGTTCGTGTGAGCAAGGGACATAATTCTGTAGGCCCAACCCATGCCTTCCTCCTTCTTCAAAACAAATTTGGGGAGGTGAGAAATAAACCACCTCGCCAGCAATGGTGCACAACACACGAGGGTTCCCCGTTTCCGAGCAGTACGGGCATAGAGAGTATGCAGAATATCACCCAAGAGAGTGGGCACTGGATTATGGGACATGAAAATATTCACCGCATCACATCAACAAAGGAATCTGAATTTGAAAACAAAACCAAACCATAAATGAGAAGAGCCAGGATGTCTTCAAACGCTTGAAAGTCTAAACGGTCCCAGAACTGATTAGCCTGATCAACCAAGAACTTAGCCAAGAAACCTTTCATCCCACTCTGAGTTTCCCAATTAGACACCACATCAACCCTTGTAAGATAGAGGGCTGAAGAAATATCCTCCGGCCTAGGAGTTGTCTCCAAACCTGTAAATGGGGTCTGCTCTAGAATAGAGATGCCAAGTAGATCAGAGAACTCCTCCAAAGTAGGGACTAACTGGTAGTTCGGGAAAGTGAAGCAGTGGTATAATGGATCAAAGAACTGGAATAAGACACTCATCATTTGTTCATCCACATTGGAAGTGACTAGACTGAGGAGGTGACCATGTCTTTTGTCAAAAGAGGAAGTGTCAGGAACCTTGGGAACCAAATCTCTAAGCTGAGTAAGAATCTGGATAAAGCTTATCCGAATAGTGTTTCTACGCATAGATGGCATGATCTGCAAAACAGAACAAAGATGAATCCCATTGGTCTTTGAAATGCTTAGTCCAATGCAATATGCATGCAATGTCATGATGCATGATGTCATGATAGAAACATACTACAGGTATTCAGAGATAGAAAACATGGTAAGGGCAAACAAGTCACACAATAGCCCTTAAATTTCAGGCGGGCATGGAGTTTAGGTACTACCCTCTTTCAGTTTAGTTTGTTCAACCTGTCCTAGTAATAGTAACCGGGTTCTAGAGGATCTCAATATCACTGACCACCCTCGATCGATCATAATTCCAGTTTAGCAACCTTTTCTTGCGGTCGGAATCATCGCGAGAGTTTGGTCTCAATGAGTGTAGCATACTGCTACATTTCTATGTCAAAGTTGGTCAATTATAGGTTCTAAGGTCAGTTGGTGCTTAATGATCCCTTAGCAGCCCCATATTCTCCTTGTTTCGCCACAAGGGCTATCGGTACAAACTAAAGTGTCACACCAACGTAGCTACTGCTTCAACCGTATCGGTCTACGTCGTACAGTTCCCTCACAGTCTATTGCTACTTACCTAAAAGATATCCCCCAGATCCGGGTTAGGATCTATAGTAACTCCAATTCAAACCCGCAAAAATAAAGCGAACAGATCAAACAATTGAAAACAATATTAACTATTCCCAAGGTACACCCCACTTATCATATTCCCCAGCAGAGTCGCTAGTTCTGTGATACGGTGGCCAGAACCAGACTGTTTTTGGAATGCTGGTTTACGTTTTGCGTTTGTTTTTGCAAAATGTCGCGGTAAGCAAGATTCGCCACCGACTTTTATTTTATCCAACAATGAAAGGAAAAAAGCACAGAAAAATTCCTTTTTTCGAGATATTTCTGAGTACGGGGGTAGATTATAGAAAGGGAAGGTATTAGAACCCTTTATATCCGTAATTATCTACGAGCTCTTAGGTACTTGCTCATTGTTTTCAAAATTGTTTTCTTTGTGTTTGTGGGTTTTGAAAAGTTTTTGTTTTAACTTCGATTTAACTTTTGCTTCTGTCTTCAAGAGTGTAATGAAGTGTTTTTGAAAACTTATTCGTAAAAGTGTAGCTGTGAAAAAGTTTTGTTTTATTTGAGCAATTATCTAAGAACTAACCTACCTACTCAAAAAAGGAATCGTTCTATGTTTGTTTCCTTTAGAGAATGCTATCCTACTATTAGTGAGTAGGTAGCATCGTTGTTGGAGTTTGAGGGTCAATTCGAAAAGGGACATACAATCACTAAAGCAATATTACGACGCCTTAGTGGTAACCCTAATGTCTTAGATCATTTATCCGAGGCAAAAATATCCGAGGCAACCTTTCCGAGGCAACTATGATCTTTGGACAAGAGAACGACCTCTAAAACAACCTATACTCAATGACCGTTTACGAAGGCAACCAAGTGGGAGTGTACCCTAGGAGTGCGCATGTGCGAGTGTGTTGATTTTAGATTATTTATCTTTGCACATCTTTAGGGCGATCTAACTGTTTTAAGATTAAACATTCATTCTTGTCATGCAAGCCCTAATTATTCATATATCTAGCAGTTAATAATTTGCATAATCAAAATGCGGAATTTAAACTAAACTATTATAAGGCTTCGGGTATTTACATAGCCAAAAACAAACCCTTTGAAATTTAAAAGCGGTAAATATAAATAAATGTCCTAATTTAATTATTACAAACCGGGAGCAGATACAATAACTGGATAAAAATAAAGCGCGCGAGAAAATTGTATCGAATGCGAAACTAGGGTTTTGACCCTCCTAATTAAAAGAAAATGTTTTTGTTGTTTTTTAAAAATATTTTTTAAGAAAAGAATAAGTTTTAAAATTAAATGCTAAATTAATTAGTTATTAAATAAATTAATGAAAAATAATTAAGTGTCATATTTTTGGGTTTTTGTTATTTTAGGAAAGAAATTAGATAATTAAGTTAGTAATAAAAACCTATTGATTCTAATTAATTTTAATTATTTGCAAAATAAATTAAAGTTATCTAAAAAATTAACCTAATTAATTAATTGATTTTTTAATAACAAAATAAATATCTAAAATTTAATTTGGACATAAAATTATTTTTGGTGATTTTTGATAAAAAGAAAATTAATTTTGGTTAGTAGATAAATAAATAAATAATTAAATGAAAATATAAACTAAAAAAATATAAAAGAGGGAGATGGACCTGAATTGGAGGTGTAGAAAGCAGTTTTCTGGGCCCAGAAGGAGAAGGTCCACGCTGACTTTTGCCATCCAGTGTGGCATGTTTGACTTGGCCTATGGTGCGCTTGCAATGGTGGCCACCAGATTTGGCCATCTGGCCATCTGGCACGTTGATGAGGAAGGAGTATAGTGGGCATCAGGATCAAGCACGCACTAGATTTCCTGAAATAATAATGAAAAATAGCAAATACTGGAGGCAGGGATCGAACCCCTGACCTCTAGCCTCTAACGCCTTAACGCTTAGCTGGCTTCCGCTGGGACACTTGTTTCTATTTGTTCATAAAACATAGAATAATAATAATATATAAAAACAAAGCGTTAGTGGAAATCTGGCGTGAAAGTTCAAACGAGCCAATGGTTGGATGACAACTCATTGTCTTCTTCCTCCCTCCATGACTAAAAGCTGGAATACTTATACCTACGGACAAAGTCCATTGCTACAGGTCTGTGTGTTTCCAAAATCTTCCATGCGCCATGGAAATAACATCTAATACCATGGTTAGATTCGTCTCGTCCTCCTGATCACAACCATACCCATTACCAAGGCCAATTGTTCCTAAAATACAAAACCCTAAAACCAAGCTCGAAAGCCTAGCTATGGTGATTAACGCTACAGGCCATATAAACGAAATTGAGTAATACAAAAAGTTTTCAAATGTTATGATGATCAAGAATGTACAGTTAATTCAACCTAACAATGCATAAATCGTGAGTTTCGAATTCAAGAACAGGGGTGTAACGTGAGCAACTTACAGTGCGATTAGGGACTGGAACGGGCTTGTTCTTGATAGCTTTAGGTTCCTGAGAGTGCTAGGAAGCGATTGGGATCAATAGCCAGCCTTGAGGATGCCTCTAAGTGGGATTTTGATCTCACACTTTTTCCTTGTTTTTTCAGATTCTGTTCTTGCTCTCACGCCTGCTTCTAACCTCTCTTTTGATCTGCACGCACTCCTTATGTATTAGTGAAGGGATTAGGGTTGCAAAACTGGTTCAAATCTTCTTCTTTCAATGATTTTGAAGTTGATTTGATACACTTTGAAGATCTTTCCAAACATGGCTTATTTTGAATCTTTTTGTGCACACAAGCCTTTACACGAATTTGAATGCCTTGCTAGCTGTAATTAGAGCCTGAAATAATCACAAGATCCTTTGTTATCAATATTTTGGATTTTATTTCATTTATTATGATTTAAATTAAATTAATTCAAATAAAAATCAAAATAAATAATAAAAACAAGATGTGGACAAGTGGAAAAGGCTAGAGCACGTGGGTTATGTTGCCAACTCAAAACAAGTGAAAAAGATTGGGCCCATTTGGCAAAATTTGAAGTTTTAGGGATAGTTGACTTTTGGCAATTTTGCAAAAAAGGCCAACTTCAACAATGCAAAACTCCTTCAATTTTGACTCTTTGGAGGTGTTCTTGGACTTTTTGGAACGCTTGTGTTGTCCTCTAAGCAACCCTTTTGTTCTAATCACATTTTGATATTCCATGCTCATGTATGAATCATTGACAAAAAGGTGTTTTTATTGACTTTTCAAAATGACCTATAATGTCCAAATTCATAACTTCTTGTGAGTGCATAATTTGAACTTGGGAGATGAATATGGATTGTATGTAATTGCATCCTCTTAAAAATGAGATTTGGATGGGTCATTTATCATAAATTATGAGAAAGTTATGCTTGGTCAAAGTTGAGTTGGCTTTTCCTGCAAAATCCTAATTTAGCAACTTTTGAGTCTTGATGAATTATGAGCAATCCTTGATGAATAATGATCAACCCTTGATCAAATGATTAAATATCCTTCAATATAATAATGTTGACCAAAAATCTTGAAGTTTAACTGCATGTAGGCCTCAATAGACTTTTGCCCTAGCATAGTCGATTTTTGGACCTTTGAGCAATTGACTGAGCAAACTTTCTCTGCAAGGCTTGAAACTTGACATGGATTATCTTAATAACATATTAGGACATTAGTGAGCACTTGGGATCACTTGGACTCAAGTATCTTGATGCAACATGAAACCCTAGTTTGAGGTAGACTGCCTTAGGAGAGAGCTTGTCTGGCCAACCCTTGGACTACTTTGAGCAACTTGGAGATTTTTCTTGCAATGTTTTAAGGAATATGGGAGGGAAAATTTTGGGCTACAACAGCTGCCCCTGTTCAATCTTCTTAAACCCGAGGGTGTAGATTGGCTTTCGTGCCTTTCGTGATCCGAAGGTGGAAGATGATTGAACACTAGAGTGCCCAGAAATTTGCACTCGCATGAAGTGGTAATTGTCTTGTGATGTCGGGAATGGGCTTATAGATGCCATTTGGAGATTGCTGACAGGAGATGGGCTTAAAGATGCCATCCGAAGGAGTGTCGATCGCATAAGATATTCCTTAGCGAGAGCTTGTATATCTGTCGTTGAGGAAGATTCCGCCAGGGAAGGATGATCTTTGTTGAGAGAAGTAGAATTTTAGGAGCTCCGATCGTCCGTTATTCTGCTGGTGAGTCGTCTCTGTTGATATTTAGGAACTTTGGTCGTCCGTACTCAACTGAGGAATCATCTCTGTTGATATTTAGGAACTTTGGTCATCCGTACTCAACTGAGGAATCATCTCTGTTGATATATAGGAACTCGTCCGTAATTCAACTGAGGTAAAAGCTTTGCTGAGATTTAGGAACTTTTCCGTAATTCAACTGAGGAAACCTCTCTGCTTAGATTTAGGAACTCGTCTGTAATTCAACTGAGGAAACATCTTTGCTGAGATTTAGGAACTCGTCCGTAATTCAACTGAGGAAACATCTCTGCTGAGATTTAGGAACTCGTCCATAATTCAACTGAGGAAACATCTCTGCTGAGATTTAGGAACTCGTCCGTAATTCAACTGAGGAAACATATTTGTTGAGATTTAGGAACTTGACTGTAATTCAACTGAGGAAACATATCTGTTGAGATTTAGGAACTTGTCCGTAATTCAACTGAGGAAACATCTCTGCTGATATTTAGGAACTCGTCCGTAATTCAACTGAGGAAACATCTTTGCTGAGATTTAGGAACTCGTCCGTAATTCAACTGAGGAAACATCTCTGCTGAGATTTAGGAACTCGTCCATAATTCAACTGAGGAAAAATCTCTGCTGAGATTTAGGAACTCGTCCGTAATTCAATTGTGGAAACATCTTTGTCGAGATTTAGGAGCTCGTCCGTAATTCAACTGAGGAAACATCTCTACTGAGATTTAGGAACTTGTCCGTAATTCAACTGAGGAAATATTTTTGCTGAGATTTAGAAACTCGTCCGTAATTCAACTGAGAAAACATCTCTGCTGAGATTTAGGAGCTCGTATGTAATTCAACTGAGGAACATCTTTGTCGAGATTTAGGAGCTCGTCCGTAATTCAACTGAGTAATATCTCTGCTGAGATTTAGGAGCTTGTCCGTAATTCAACTGAGGAACATCTTTGTCGAGATTTAGGAGCTCGTCCGTAATTCAACTGAGGAATATCTCTGCTGAGATTTAGGAGCTTGTCCGTAATTCAACTGAGGAATATCTCTGCTGAGATTTAGGAGCTTGTCTGTAATTTAACTGAGGTAAAAGCTTCATAGCTTGAATTTTATGGGAATCTGATTGTATCTTTCCTGAAAGGTAAAGGTTAGATGTATGTAATGCATGACACGTATCAGGAAATGATGTTCTCAAAATAAATGAGATTGTGTTTGTATGATGCGTATATGCATATATCATGATGTATGAAGATGTGATGTTTTTAGCTGGGGAAAATAAATCCCGGATTGCTGTTGGAGAAAAGAATTGGATTCTTTGTTTCTGCTGGGGATAGAGAATGAAGATGATTGTAAGAATAAACCTTCAGGAGAGGATAACTTTGCTGAGGAATAAACTGATGAGGAGATTACTCTGTGGGGAAGAGATGCTCTGCTGAGGATTCTGCTGATAAGTTCAGTTGGGGATGAATTACCGTTTGCTGGCGATACTGAATCATGTTGGGGATTGAGTTTCTGTTTGTGAAAGGAAAGAACTCCGTTGGGGATGATCTTTCAGATGCGACTTCAATGGGAATAACCTTTTAAACTCTACTGGGGATAAACCTCCAGAGTCTACTGGGGATGATTCTCCAAACTCCACCGGGGAAGATTTTCCGGACTCCACTGGGGATAACTATCTAGTGTTGATGATGAATAAACTCTGCTTGGGGAGAATATTGCCGACTCATTCACGGTTGTGAGCCTCAGCTGGGAAGAGTTAACATTACTGTCTTTTTCTTACTCTACGGGGAGAGAATGTACCTTAGCCGTATCCTTCAGCTAAATCTACCTTGTACCTGGTGGATAGAGCAACTGTAAGGCCTGGATAATTCTTATTTTCCCCTGTCTCTGATATTACGAGTAATCGTCTTTTGTTTCGCATATAAATATTCATGAGCAGCGATTATTGTCAAATACATATATCAAAAATAAACATTGGACATTCTTTGTACAAGAGGCTGACGTCCTAGTAAGAGAACATCGCCGAACAAATAGAATTTTTACAATTTGTGAGAAAACAAAACAACTATGTGAACAATCCCACTGGGTTCCAACTCTGTTATTGCCTTTATATCCTCGAGAATCTCATCACTTTGCTACTTGGTTGAAGGTAGATCAAATTGATTAGTGTCGTCCGAGCTTGATAGTTGATACCGAAGTATGGTTACAAGGTGATCCAATGAGACATAGTGATACGCTTTAATCCCTAATTTTTTCCTGGACCGCCCTTTCGGGTTTTCAGTCCACCGGGATACCCTTTTTTTCCCAAGCCACCTTTTCAGGTTTTCGACTTGCCAGGTGTACATATTTTTTCATTTTCATCCCTTATTTTTGCCCGAACCCTTTTGGTTCACCGGGAAGCCCTTATTTTTGCCTAGGCCAGTCAACCTAGCGGGTCTTTGATTATGCGTAGTATCTTTTCACTATGTCTGCATTGACAGGGTGAGGAAGGTCGTCACCATCCATGGTGGTTAGAATCATAGCTCCTCTTGAGAAAATGTTCTTAACCACAAATGGCCCTTCGTAAGTAGGGGTCCATTTGCCCCTGGGATCACCTTGAGGTAGTATGATGTGCTTGATCACTAGGTTCCCAACTTGATACTCTTGTCGTCTAACTTTCTTGTTAAATGCCTTGATCACCCGTTTTTGATACGTTTGACCATGACAAATAACAGTAAGTATCTTCTCATCAATTAAGTTCAGATGATCAAGCCGTGTCTGAATCCAATAATCTTCACTCAATCCTGCATCCTTCATAATCCGAAGAGAGGGTATCTGAACTTCAATGGGAAATACGGCCTCCATGTCATATACCAAGGAATAGGGTGTTTCCCCTATTGACGTTCGCGCTGAGGTGCGGTACCCATGAAGAGAAAATGGTAACATCTCGTGCCAGTCTTTGTATGTCACCGTCATCTTCTGGACAATCTTCTTGATGTTCTTATTAGCCGCTTCAACAACCCCATTCATCTTCGGCCGGTAAGGAGAAGAGTTGTGATGCTGTATCTTGAACTGCTTGCAGAGTTCAGTGATCACCTTATTGTTGAGATTGGTACCATTGTCCATAATGATCCTCTCTGGTACGCCATAACGACAAATCCGATTGTGCCGAATGAACCGTGCTACGACGTTCTTGGTTACAGTAGCAAAGGAAGCTGCTTCAACCTACTTTGTAAAGTAATCAATAGCTACCAGGATGAAACGATGCCCATTAGACACAGTAGGACTGATCTCTCCAATCATATCGATTCCCCACATTGCAAAAGGTCAAGGTGCTGTCAAGACGTTCAGAGGTACTGGAGGTATGTGCACCTTATCAGCTTAGACTTGGAACTTATGACAGGTCTGAGAATGTTGGTAATAGTCGGCTTCCATAGTAGACCAATAATATCCTTCCGGCAGGATTTTCTTTGCCATGGTGTGTCCACTGGAATGAGTTACGAAAGTACCTTCATGTAACTCTACCATGATCCTTTCTGCCTCGTTCTTATCCACACATCATAGTAAGGTTGAATCTTGGTTATACTTGTAAAGGATGTCATTACTGATGAAGAACTTCTTCGCGAACCTCCTCAGAAACTTCTTATCATTAACAGATGCGCCCTCGGCGTACTCCTGAGCCTCAAGATACCTCTTTACCTCATGAAACCAGGGTTTATCTGCCACCTCTTCAGTCTCAATGTCACAGCAATGTGCAGGTTCGTCCAACATTTCAATGGTAATTCGGGGAGCCTCGTTATCCCAATTAACTTTGAACATAGAAGACATCGTAGCCAGCGCGTCCGCTAACTGATTCTCCTCTCTAGGGAAGTGTTCAAAGGTTATCTCCTCGAAGTTTAGAAGCAACGTCAATACATACTCCTTGTAAGGAATAAGATTTGGGTGTTTCATATCCCACTCACCTTTGATCTGGCTTATCACGAGAGCGGAATCTCGGAACACACTCAAGAACTTAATCCTTAGGTCAATAGCTGCTCGAAGGCCCATGATGCATGCTTCATACTCCGCCATGTTATTGGTGCAGTTGAAACATAATCGGGCGATGAATGGAGTATGAGAGCCTTCAGGAGATATGATCACGGCGCCAATGCCATTACCCAAATTGTTCGAAGCTCCATCAAAGAACATAGACCATCGGGATCCCTCCTCAGGTCCTTCATCTGTCCAGGTGTCTCACAGTCAGTCACCAACATGATGTTCTCATCTGGGAATTCGAAGTTCATAGACTGGTAATCATCCACTGCTTGATGTGCCAAATGATCTGCCAACACACTTCCCTTGATTGCCTTTTGGGGCGTGTACTGGATGTCATACTCAGTCAAGATCATCTGCCATCTTGCTATTCTTCTGGACAAGGCAGGCTTTTCAAAGATATACTTGATTGGATCCATCTTTGATATCAATAGAGTAGTCTGAGTCAGCATATATTGTCTCAGCCGGCGAGCAACCCATGCCAAAGCGCA
This sequence comes from Vicia faba, assembly GCA_948472305.1. Classification (NCBI taxonomy): domain Eukaryota; kingdom Viridiplantae; phylum Streptophyta; class Magnoliopsida; order Fabales; family Fabaceae; genus Vicia; species Vicia faba. Next base: position 60,085 of record CATIWC010001851.1, read on the forward strand.
ACAAATTTTCTCAAGCAATGAGTATCGGGTCTCGCAATCGGTAAACTTTTTGATAAGGTAATAAATAGCATGCTCTTTTCGGCCAGACTCGTCATGCTGACCCAGCACACACCCCATTGAGTTGTCGAGTACTGTCAATTATAAGATCAGAGGTCTCCCTTCAACTGGAGGCATCAGAATAGGTGGCTCTTGGAGATATTCTTTGATCCTTTCGAAAGCGGCCTGACATTCATCGTTCCATCTTATCACTTGATCTTTCTTCAGCAGCTTGAAGATTGGCTCACAAGTAGCAGTCAGATGTGAAATGAATCGGGCAATGCAATTCAACCGTCCTAAAAAGCCTCTGACTTCTTTTTCTGTTCGGGGAGTTGGCATTTCCTGTATAGCGTTCTCCTTTGCAGGATCCACTTGAATACCTTTATCACTAACGACGAATCCCAGCAGCTTACCAGATCTCACCCCGAAGGTGCACTTGTTCGGGTTTAACCTCAGCTTATACAACTTCAACCTGTCAAATAGCTTCTACAGATGGTCCAGATGTTCTTCCGCAGTCTGAGATCTTGCAATCATGTCATCAATGTCTACCTAAATCTCATGATGGATCATGTCGTGGAACAAAGCGACCATGGCGCGCTGATACGTTGCCCCAGCATTCTTCAATCCAAAAGGCATGACTTTTTAACAAAAGGTACCCCACTATGTGACAAACGTTGTCTTCTCCATGTCTTCTGGAGACATCTTAATATGATTATAACGGAAAAACCATCCATAAAGGAGAAGACTTTATGCTGTGCGGTGTTGTCAACCAGAACATCGATATGAGGCAGAGGGAAATCATCCTTGGGGCTTGCCCTATTCAGATCTCTATAGTCAACGCACATTCAAACCTTACCATCTTTCTTTGGCACCGGAACCACGTTGGCAACCCACTGCGGGTAAGAAGTAACTGCTAGAAAATAGGCATTAAACTGTTTCATAACCTCAGCCTTGATATTCTCAGACATCTCTGGGCGCATTCGACGAACTTTATGTTTCACTGGAGGACAATCTTCCTTAGTAGGCAAGCGGTGAACCACAATATCGGTATCCAACCCAGGAATATCTTCATAAGACCAGGAAAAGATCTCAACGTAGTCACGCAACATCTAAATCAACCGTTGCTTAACACTAAGCTCCAGATTCGCACCGATCTTGGCCTCTTTCTTGTCTACCTCTGTACTAGATTCACTGATTCCACTGGCTCTTCATGCGGCTGTATGGCCCTCTCTTCCTGAAGTAACAGTCTTGCAAGTTCCCCAGGCACTTCACAATCATCCTCACCTTCATCTTCGGCTTGGTTGATCGGACTTTCGAAGTCATAACTTACAGTAGCAGAGTCATTATCAATGGGATCCAGAGTGGATGTAGACCTGTATATGTGAGTGTGTGTAAGACAAATAGCTGTTTTGCAAGATAGAAAAAGAAAAACAAGGAGCACAAAATTCATAATGCAAGAAAACATCCAATGCTTTTATTAATGATATATGGTAATGACACATATAAAGCTCTCACAAACCAAGCCACGGTGCCTCGGGTAAGACACCATGCAGTAAAGTTTTAAATTGTCTGTTACAAACTCAAAACAAAATTCGGATTACTGTGTAATAAAAGAAACGGCCATAGACAATGCTTGGAAGTAACAACTCATGAGGTCCGTCCCTCCTAGCTCGCCCAAACTGTCGTAAGGCCAAACAAGGATTATAGGTGATCCCTCCTCTGATTTCAGCAATGGAACATTGGGGTATTCCCCACAGCGATCAAAAATAGCTACTTTTTCCATGTCATTAGTACTCCAGATGATGTCCGTGTGAGCAAGGGACATAATTCTGTAGGCCTAACCCATGCCTTCCTCGTTCTTCAAAACAGATTTGGGGAGGTGAGAAATAAACCACCTCGCCAGCAATGGTGCACAACGCATGAGGGTTCCCCGTTTCCGAGCAGTACGGGCATAGAGAGTGTGCAGAATATCACCCAAGAGAGTGGGCACTAGATTACGGGACATGAAAATCTTCACCGCGTTCACATCAACAAAGGAATATGAATTTGGAAACAGAACCAAACCATAAATGAGAAGATCCAGGATGTCTTCAAACGCTTGAAAGTCTAAATTGTCCCAGAACTGATTAGCCTGATCAACCAAGAACTTAGCCAAGAAACCTTTCATCCCACTCCGAGTTTCCCAATTAGACACCACATCAACCCTTGTAAGATGGAGGGCTGAAGAAATATCCACCGGCCTAGGAGCTGTCTCCAAACCTGTAAATGGGGTCTGCTCTAGAATAGAGATGCCGAGTATATCAGAGAACTCCTCCAAAGGGGTCTTCTCTATAATGGATCAAAGAACTGAAATAAGATACTCATCATTTGTTCATCCAGCTTGGAAGTGACTAGACTGAAAATGTGACCATGTCTTCTGTCAAAAGAGGAAGTGTCAGAAACCTCAGAAACCAAATCTCTAAGCTGAGTAGGAATCTGGACAAAGTTGATCTGAATAGTGTTTCTATGCATATATGCCATGATCTGCAAAACAAAACAAAGATGAATTCCATTGGTCTTTGAAATGGTTAGTCCAATGCAATATGCATGCAATGTCATGATATGTGATGTCATGATAGAAACACACCACATGTATTCACAGATAGCAAATATGGTAAGGGAAAACAAGTCACATAATAGCCCTTAAATTTCAGGCTGACATGGAGTTTAGGTACTACCCTCTTTTAGTTTAGTTGGTTCAACCTGTCCTAGTAATAGTAACCGGGTTCTAGAGGATCTCAATATCACTGACCACCCTCGATCGGTCATAATTCCTGTTTAGAAACCTTTTCTTGCGGCCGGAATCATCGCGAGAGTTTGGTCTCAATGAGTGTAGCATACTGCTACTTTTCTATGGCCAAGTTGGTCAATTATAGGTTCTAAGATCAGTTGGTGCTTAATGACCCCTTAGCAGCCCCATATTCTCCTTGTTCCGCCACAAGGGATATCGGTACAAACTAAAGTGTCACACCAACGTAGCTACTGCTTCAACCGTATTGGTCTACGTCGTACAGTTCCCTCACAGTCTATTGCTACTTACCTAAAAGGTATCCCCCAGATCCGGGTTAGGATCTATAGTAACTCCAATTCAAACCCACAAAAATAAAGCAAACAGATCAAACAATTGAAAACAATATGAACTATTCCTAAGGTACACCCCACTTATCATATTCCCCAGCAGAGTCGCCAGTTCTTTGATACGGTGGCCAGAACCGGACTATTTTTGGAATGCTGGTTTGTGTTTTGTGTTTGTTTTCGCAAAATGTCGTGGTAAGCAAGAGTCGCCACCGACTTTTATTTTATCCAACAACGAAAGGAAAAAAGCACAGAAAAATTCCTTTTTTCGAGATATTTCTGAGTACGAGGGTAGATTATAGAAAGGGAAGGTATTAGCACCCTTTCTATCCGTAGTTATCTACGGGCTCTTAGGTACTTTCTCATTGTTTTCAAAATTGTTTTCTTTGTGTTTGTGGGTTTTGAAAAGTTTTTGTTTTAACTTCGATTTAACTCTTGCTTCTGCCTTCAAGAGTGTAATGAAGTGTTTTTGAAAACTTATTCGTAAAAGTGTAAGTCTGAAAAAGTTTTGTTTTATTTGAGCAAGTATCTAAGAACTAATCTACCTACTCGAAAAAGGAATCGTTCTATGTTTGTTTCCTTTAGACAATGTTATCCTACTATTAGTGAGTAGGTAGCATCGTCGTTGGAGTTAGAGGGTCAATTCGAAAAGGGACATACAGTCACTAAAGCAATGTTAGGACGCCTTAGTGGTAACCCTAATGTCTTAGATCATTTATCCGATGCAACAATATCCGAGGCAACCTTTCCGAGGCAACTATGATCTTTGGACAAGAGGACGACCTCTAAAACAACCTATACTCAATGACCGTTTACGAAGGAAACCAAGTGGGAGTGTACCCTAGGAGTGCGCATGTGCGAGTGTGTTGATTTCAGATTATTTATCTTTGCACATGTTTAGGGCGATCTAACTGTTTTAAGATTAAACATTCATTCTTGTCATGCAAGCCCTAATTATTCACATATCTAGCAGTTAATAATTTGCAGAATCAAAATGCGGAATTTAAACTAAACTATTACAAGGCTTCGGGTATTTACATAGCCAAAAACAAACCCTTTGAAATTTAAAAGCGGTAAAAATAAATAAATGTCCCAATTTAATTATTACAAACCGGGAGCAGATACAATAACTGGATTAAAATAAAGCGCGCGAGAAAATTGGATCGAATGCGAAACTAGGGTTTTGACCCTCCTAATTAAAAGAAAATGTTTTTGTTGTTTTTTTTAAATATTTTTTAAGAAAAGAAATAAGTTTTAAAATTAAATGCTAAATTAATTAGTTATTAAATAAATTAATGAAAAATAATTAAGTGTCATATTTTTGGGTTTTTGTTATTTTAGGAAAGAAATTAGATAATTAAGTTAGTAATAAAAACCTATTGATTCTAATTAATTTTAATTATTTTCAAAATAAATTAAAGTTATCTAAAAAATTAACCTAATTAATTAATTGATTTTTTTATAACAAAATAAATATCTAAAATTTAATTTGGACATAAAATAATTTTTGGTGATTTTTGATAAAAAGAAAATTAATTTTGGTTAGTAGATAAATAAATAAATAATTAAATGAAAATATAAACAACAAAAAAATATATAAAAGAGAGAGATGGGCCTGATGGTGGAAATCTAACGCCTTAACGCTTAACGCTTAGCTGCCTTCCGCAGGGAAACTTGTTTCTATTTGTTCCTAAAACATAGAATAATGATAATATATAAAAACAAAGCGTTAGTGGAAATCTAGCGTGAAAGTTCAAACGAGCCAATGGTGGGATGACAACTCATTGTCTTCTTCCTCCCTCCGTGGCTAAAAGCTGGAATCCTTATACCTACGGACAAAGCCCGTTGCTACAGGTATGTGTGTTTCCAAAATCTTCCATGGGCTATGGAAATAACATCTAATACCATGGTTAGATTTGTCTCGTCCTCCTGATCACAACCATACCCATTACCAAGGCCAATTGTTCCTGAAATACAAAACCCTAAAACTAAGCTCGAAAACCTAGCTATGGTGATTAACGCTACAGGCCATATAAACAAAATTGAGTAATGCAGAAAGTTTGCAAATGTTATGGTGATCAAGAATGTACAGTTATTTCAACCTAACAATGCATAAATCGTGAGTTTTGAATTCAAGAATAAGGGTGTAACGTGAGCGACTTACAGTGCGATTAGGGACCGGAACGTGCTTTTTCTTGATAGCTTTAGGTTCCTGGGAGTGCTAGGAAGCGATTGGGATCAATAACCAACCTTGAGGATACCTCTAAGTAGGATTTTGATCTCACACTTTTTCCTTGTTTTTTCAGATTCTGTTCTTGCTCTCACGCCTTCTTCTAACCTCTCTTTTGATATGCACGCACTCCTTATGTATTAGTGAAGGGATTAGGGTTGCAAAACTGGTTCAAATCTTCTTCTTTCAATGATTTTGGATTTGATTTGATACACTTTGAAGATCTTTCCAAACATGGCTTATTTTGAATTTTTTGTGCACACAAGCCTTTACACGAACTTCAATGCCTTGCTAGCTGTAATTAGAGCCTGAAATAATCACAAGATCCTTTGTTATCAATATTTTGGATTTTATTTGATTTGTTATGATTTAAATTAAATTAATTCAAATAAAAATAAAAATAAATAATAAAAACAAGATGTGGACAAGTGGCAAAGGCTAGAGCACGTGGGCTATGTTTCCAACTCAAAACAAGTGAAAAAGATTGGGCCCATTTGGCAAAATTTGAAGTTTTAGGGATAGTTAACTTTTGGCGATTTTGCAGAAAAGGCCAACTTCAACAATGCAAAACTCCCTCAATTTTGACTATTTGGAGGTGTTCTTGGACTTTTTAGAAATCTTGAGATGTCCTCTAAGAAACCCTTTTTGTCTCATCCAATTTTGATATTCCATGCTCATGTATGAAGCTTTGACAAAAAAGGCGTTTTTGTTGACTTTTCAAAATGACCTATAATGTCCAAATTCATAACTTCTTGTGAGGGCATATTTTGAACTTGGGAGATGAATATGGGTTGTAGGTAATTTCATCCTATTCAAAATTAGCTTTGGATGGGTCATTTCTCATAAAGTATGAGAAAGTTATGCTTGGTCAAAGTTGAGTTGACTTTTCCTACAAAACCCTAATTTAGCAACTTTTGAGTCTTGATGAATTATGAGAAATCCTTGATGAATCATGATCAACCCTTGATCAAATGATGAAATATCCTTCAAAATGAGAATGTTGACCAAAAATATTGAAGTTTGACTGCATGTAGGCCACAATTGACTTTTGCCCTAGCACAGTCGATTTTTGGACCTTTGAGCAATTGACTGAGCAAACTTTCTTTGCAAGGCTTGAAACTTGACATGGATGATCTTGAGAACATATTAGTACATTAGTGATATCTTGGGATCACTTGGACTCAAGTATCTTGATGCAACATGAAACCCTAGATTGAGGTAGATTGCCTTAGGAGAGAGCTTGTCTGGCCAACCCTTGGACTACTTTGAGCAACTTGGAGATCTTTCTTGCAATGTTTTAAGGAATATGGGAGGGAAAATTTTGGGGTACAACACATATCATGAGGACCATTTCTTCGAGCATAACCAAATTGATGTAGAGCTAGAGAAGGCTTGTAAGTAATACCTCCCCTTATGCCAAGGAGTGGCACATTAGGGAATTCCCCATAACGGTCAATAATAGTGATGTCCTCCTGCGATCAGGAACAACAATAGATATTTGAATGAGAGAGTGACATCATCCTTCGAGACCACTTCAAACCTTGTTCATTCTTCATCACTGATCGGGGAAGGTGAGAAATAAACCACCTGGATAGTAAAGGTATGTAACACATGGGAGTACCTCACTCTCTCATAATACGAGTGTGAAGAGAGTGCAAAATATCTCCAAGCAAATTTGGCACAGGATTATGAGTAAGAAATATTTTGCTGGTGTTCACATATATGAGTTGGTCTGGATTACGGAATAGTACCAAACCGTAGATCAACAGAGCCAAGATATCCTCAAAAGCATGAAAACTCATAACATCTAGAAACAACTGAGCCTTCTCTATCAAAAATTTAGCAAGAAGACCTTTAACTCCACTTCTTGTTTCTCAATTAGACATAATGTCTGGCCGCTTCAGATGTAAGGCTACTGCATGAAACTTTAGGTTTTGGAACTTTCTCTAAACTGGTGAAGGGTGTTTGATCAAGAATAGGTACTCCAAGTAGCTTAGAAAACTCTTCCATTGTGGGTACCGACTGATAATCTAGGAAGGTAAAACAGTGATGCTTAGGATCAAAGAACTGGAACAGAACACTTATCATGTCTTCTTCAAAACCTGAGGCGACCAAACTGAGTAGATAAACATGCCTCTTGGTGAATTGATATTTTTCGATAACTTTTGAGACTAGCTCCTTAATATCGGAAGCTATCCTTAAAAAGTTGACTCGGATAGTATTTCTGCTAGCGGAGGCCATAACCTGCAACAAGGAACAAAGATAGATCCCTAGGTGCTTGAAATAGTTAGTGAAAATGTTATGTTATGATGATATGATGTTATGATGCTATGTTCATGTATAAATAAGTAGAAAACACAAACAAGTCACACAAGAGCCTTAGGTTTAAAGGATTTCACGAAGTCCATAGGTAAATACCCTTCCCCATTGAAGTTAAGTTGGCTCAACCTATCCTAAAATAGTAACCGGGTTCTAAGAATCTCATATCACAGATCTTTCTCGCATGCTTTATTTTAGCACGACAACCGGCTTGCCACCAAAACATACCAAAAGTTGAATCTAAATGAGCGTAGTCTTGAATATCAACCAACTTTGGACTGCACCAAACTCAGTTATCTCACTACTTTCTAATGGCCAAGATGGGTCAATTAAGGTTCTAAAAGTAAGTTAGTGTTAACGACACCACGCGGAAGTCTAATGTTATCCTCGACTGACTCAAGGAACATTAGTACAAACCAAAGTGTCACAGTAACTAAAGCTATCATGTTAACCATATTGGTCTACGCCATACAGTCTTTATGATCTATTGCTACTTACCTAAGGAATCACTAGATTCGAGTGTAGAATATTACAAGAAATAATACCCAAGCATGAACCCTTAAAGTAAAGAAGACAAAGCATACAATAAAAGCAAGTAAAGTGATCTAACTCTTAATGTAACCCCTATTTTAGACAGTCCCCAGCAGAGTCTCCAGTTTTGTAATACGGTGGGAGAACTGATTTTTTTGGATTTATCGCAAATGTTGCGGTTAGCAAGAGTCACCACCGACTTTTCTTTTACCCAATATTTAGGAAAGGTGAAAAGAACAAGAAATACCTTTTAAAGATTTTGAGTTCGGGGGTTAAATTATGTAAAGGGAAGGTGTTAGAACCCTTTACATTCGTAGTTATCTACTGGCTCTTAATTGCTTAGCTCACTTTTAAAACTTGCTTTGTGTGTGTATGATTTGTTTGAAAATATTTTGAAATTCCAATGTAAGGCTAACTTTTTAATAATCCTTGTGTCGGTCCTCAAGAATGTATACAAAGCGTTTTAGAAAATGTTTGTTTTAAAAGTGATGTGTAAAAATGTATTCGTTTTTTAAAAAGGTTGTGAGCAAGCATTTAAGAGTTCTTACCTAGTAAAGTATTTATTGTTATTTTCCTTCTCATTTGGAGATAGTATTATCCATATGTAATACTGTGGGAGAACTGACTTGGTTTATGTTTTATCGCAAATATTGCAGATAGCAAGAGTCGCCACCGACTTTTCTTTTATCCAATACGGAAAAGGTGAAAAGAACAGGAAAGACCTAGAGATAATTGAGCTCGAGGGGTAGGTTATGAAAAGGGAAGTTGTTAGCATCCTTTTCATCTGGGGTTATCTATGGGCTCTTAATCGCTATGTCACTTTGAAAATTTTCCTTTTGTGTGTGTTTGAAAATATTTTGAAAATATGCCTAAGTACGACAACTTTGTAATTATTCTTGTATCAGTTAAGAATGTGTACAAAGTGTTTGTTTTTGAAAATATTTCAGAGAGAGTGTTTGTGAAAAATATATTTTGAAATGTTCGCGAGCAAGGGATTATAAACTATCTACCTACTCAAAGTCTTCCGTGTCATTTTCCTCCTCCTTTAGATAGTGATATCCTACATGTAGTTAGTAGGAAATCCCTATCGTTTCATGTGAAGAGACAGGCGCGGGTCATCATACAGTCACAAAGACAACTCGTTGGGCACTTTAGCAATTTATCGTAAGGGACTAAGATTGTTTATCGAAGGCAGCATTGAAGGGTCATCGAGGGACTACGATCTTTTTAACCGAGGGTCTTTCCTAAAGCGTCCCCATGTTCGAGGGACATGATTTGTTTCTGAAGAAAACATGTGAGGTCACCCTATAGGTGCGTGTGTGAAGAGTGTATTGTTTCAGTTATTTTAATCTTGCAATTAAGGCTTTCTACAATTGTTTTTATGTCTTTCCATACAAACGCTAATTACTAGAAAAATAATATAGCAATAATGAAAAGTAGTAAAGTGCGGGAAATAAAACTCTACGCTATTACAAGGCTTCGGGAGTGCGGGTACAAAAATAAAACCGGGGGTAAAAGAGTAAACCCTAATTAAACTATTACAATTGTAAGTAGTTACATAATTGGAAAAAGAACGCGAAAGTAATAAAGTACGCAAAGCGGTAAAAAGAAAAAGAAAAGAGAAGATTGTTTTGTGATTGTTTCGATGAAATTTTTTTTGACGATCAACCTAAAAGCTAATTGATTTTAATTAATTAAAAAAGTTAGTTAATTAAATTAAACAAAAACCTAAAATCTAAGTTGATTTAATTTAATTAAAAAAACCTAAAAAATTAAATTAGAGTTGATTAAATTAAAAATCTAAAATTAAATTAGGGTTTGTTAAGAAAAATGTTTTTTGAAAAAAAGTTTTGTAAACGATGAAAAGAAGGAAAATAGAGAATTGTTGATAAATAACCAAATGGTAGGGGTGGGTGTTAAACCCATGCCCTTAGGACTTTCCAGCAACACAATCACCACCAGGCCAAGCGCGCCTTGGTGTTAATATTTGGCCTCAGTGTGTTTTGTATTCTATTTTGCAAAATATGAAAATATGAGAAAAACAAAGTGACAAAAGGCTGGATCGAACCCAATCTTTTTGACACCAATGACTTATCAGGAGTGCTGCTACCGCTGGGGCGGCTGTACATCCATTAATTCCTATATAAATAATCTGCTTATACCGGAGAGGTGCCAGAGCCCTAGCTCCAGATGTCTTCTTCGGTGACCTTCTTTTTCCCAACCTGCAAAATAACAAAGATTAATAATCCAAAAACCCTAAATCGAGGACTGTAAGTTCAATGGAATGATTATTCTAGTCTAAAACTCAATGGTTTTTGAGTCATGGAGAAAAACGCATGGATCAACACAACGATGGTGTTCTACTATTTAGCATGCATGGGATCACTATGATGATCCAAACCTGTTCAGACACATCTCAGAAGTATGTTAGTAACATCAATATGGCTTAAAACAAAACAAAATTAAAACTATGAATTTTTAAATAATGTGAAATCGGATATGCCATGTGATGGGGTTCCATGTGCTTTGGAACATCAAAACCGACCCAGCCTTACTCTGTGTGATTGTTAGGAGTGAATGGGATGGATGCTTTATAGTGGAAGGGCTTATGATAAGGATTCGAAGATTTTTAGGGTTCTTGAAATTTTGGGATTTTTGATAACTTTTGAGGTAAGATTTTTTAGTGTCCTTGTATGAGAATGAATGGGCGAATGTATAGGTTGAAATTAGGGCAAAGATATGGGCTTGGTCTTTGTGTGAGAAAGCCTTGTCTTATATAATTTAATTTTTACTTTTAAATGAATAAAAATTAAAAAAGATTAAAAAAAACCATAGTATGAGATATAGAACACGCTTGGACTCTGAAATAATAGCCCAATGCCCAAAATATCACGTTTGCTCCACTTTAACTTCATGCATTTGCTCAAAATTTCCCAACTTGCACTGGTCATAACTCTCTCAATTTTCATATTTTGAAGGTGATCTTGGACTTTTTGGAAAACTTAAGATGCCCTCTACAATCTATATGTTGATCATTTTTTCTTTTTAATACTTTATCTTGATGTAAGTTGCCTTGACAAAAAGTGTCTTTTTGTTGACTTTTGAAATGACCTGTAATGTATTGACTTATTTCTCTCAAATGAAACACTTTTTGTACTTGAGCTTAGAGATACAAAGTTGTAGATAATTTATTTTTCTTCAAGACTGGCTTTGGTTGGGGAAAAGTTGATGAAGCATGTGAAAGTTATGTTTGGTCAAAGTTCAATTGACTTCTCCTAAGGAAACCCTAATTTGGAAACTTTTGACTTTTGATGATTTGAGGGCTTTTCTTGATGAATCATGATCAAACCTTGATAAAATGATGAATGTGACTTAAAAATCTTGATGTTGACCAAAAATCTTGAAGTTTGACTGTATGTTGACCACAATTGACTTTTTACCCAATAAAGTTAATTTTCAGTTATCTGAGCAATTGACTGAGCAAACTTGTGATGCAAGGCTTGAAATTTAATACGGGAATTCTTGAAGACATATAATAAACCATGAATTACATTTAAGACCTTAGAAACCCAAATCTCCTAGTGAAAAGTGAAACCCTAATTGTGGACCCATTGGTTAGGGAAGAATTTGTCTGATCAATTATTAGGCAACCTTGAGCAAATGAGGACCTTAGGAGAATGTATTGAAGAAAAATGAGAGGGAAAGTTTTGGGGTACAATAGCTGCCCTTGTTCACTCTTATTAAACCCGAAGAGTTAGATTGGCATGTCCGCCATTCGTGACTTGAAGTTAGAAGATGATTGAACACTTAAGTGCCCAGAAATTTTCACTCGCATGTGCAAGCGGTAACACTGCTGGTTGATGATATTTCTTGAATGAGATTAAATATTCCATTCGGAGAGGTGACAGAGAGTTGTCGGAGATGGTCTTATAGATGCCACCCAAAGTAACTGTTGATAGAAGTAGCACAATGAGTCTACACTTGACTGTATTTGAGGAATGCTCTTCAGAATGAATATATCAGATCCTATCTGAGGGAGATGCTTTTCAGAATGAATCTATCAGATCCTATCTGAGGGAGATGCTTTTCAGAATGAATCTCTGAAGGAATTGCTTTTCAGAATAAATCTCTGAAGGAAGTGTTTTTCATGTAGATAATCGCCCAGTGTTGTTTCGGGAATTGATCTATAATCTATTTTCATTGGTAAACCCGTCTTGTTTTGGGAATTCATACCACTTGGTGATAAAGATAGTCGCATTGTCCTGTTTCGGGAATTGATCTTCATCTGGCCATAAAGATAGAAAGATAGTTTCCCCGTCCTGTTTTGGGATTTAATCTTTTCTCGGTTGTATAAATAGTTTCCCCGTCCTGTTTCGGGAGTTAATCTTTGCTTGGTTGTATAGATAGTCTCCTCGTCTTGTTTCCGGAGTTAATCTTTAACATGTTTATGTAGATAGTCGCCCTGTCCTGTTTCAAGAATTGATATACAATTTGTTTTCACAGATAGATGCCTTGTCTTGTTTCAGGAATTAATATGTGTCTGGTCAAACAGATAGTTTCCCTGTCTTGTTTCAGGAATTAATCTGCGACATGTTTGAAAATTGTTGATGATATTCGTCTGTTTCTAGACTTTACCTGAAAAGATAAAGAGTTATTTGTATGAAATGTCATGATGTATGAAATGCATTGCGTAATGACGTTCTCAAAGTAAATGAGAATGTGCTATATGTGTTTCGTATGTATATACCATAATATTTGTAAATGATTTATGAATGTGAAATGTCGTGGACGCGTATCAGCAACTTTGTATAACATCTCTGACTGGGGAAAATAAATCCTTGATTGTTGTCGGGGATGAAGAATATGCGTAGCCTTCAACCTCTATTTAGAATGTTTCCGCTGGGGATTCCTCTTTTCTGTTTGAGAAAACTCTGTTGGGGAATGTTGAATTCTGTTTGGGGAGAAGAGCTCAGGAACATTAGTTGTTCATCGCTCTACTGGGGAATTTAATTCTTATATACCATGACTGGGGATAAAAGAGATGGATAATATTCTGAGACGTTATATGACCAAGTTTATGATATGGATGCCAACTCTTTTGGGGAGGACAAAATTGATATTTGTCCCGGTTTCGGATTCCGTATGCTGGAGAAATGATCAGACTCCTTTATCTGCTAGAGGGATTTACTGGGGAGTAAGGTCATGTTAATAGCTCAAAGGCACCCCAATTTTTGTCTCGAAGGCTTATCATACTTGCGAGGGAATGTATGTTCGTCGGGGATGAGCTTGTGAAGGTAGCTCTGTAGAGATAGTTCCATGGAGATTGTTCTGTGGGGATTTTCCTGTGGGGACTTGTGGATGACCTAAACGTTATCCCAATTCCTAAAGTCTTGAGTAAATGCTTATCAGAGTTATAAATATTTTGTCGATAAACAAGTGATGAGATACTGGGACATAGTCGTATGTTTTAATCCCTAACTTTTTCCTGGACCGCCTTTTTAGATTTTCAGTCCACCGGGATACCCTTTTCTGCCCAAGCATCCTTTTTCAGGTTTTCGACTTGTCGGGTATACAATTTTTTTATATATATCCCTAATTTTTGCCTGAACCCTTCTGGTTCTCTGGGATGCCCTTATTTTTTCCTAGGCATGTCAACCTAGCGGGTCTCTTTAATGCGTAGTATTTTTTTACTATGTTCGCGTTCATAGGTTGCAGAGAATTTTCACTATCCATGGTTGTAAGTTTTATAGCACTGCTAGAAAATATTTTTCTTGATCATACGTGTCCCTGGGTATGTGGGATTCCATTTTCCCCTGGGATTAGTCTGGTGCACCCGATGCTTAAAGTTATTGATCAACCATTGATTGCCAACTTTCTGATAGTCTTGACCTTCCTCGATATTTTTCTAAAAAATGTCACGGCAGAATGTAACCGTCTGATACTACTGACATAGACAAGTAATTTAGTGATAGCGAAGATTCAATTTTCATATTGGCTTTTGATGAAACTCATGATCAATGTAACATTCCCCAACTAATTTAGATGGAGATCTTCCCCTGGCTATTTAACACTTTTTAGAGATTCTTTGAATCTTGACTTGACTGCCACAGATGAGTTGGACAATAATATGTCATGCCCCTGATTTATAACCAATTGGGTACACGAAAAGCCTGTTACTATAGGTGTATTTCTCTTTGACACATCGTCTAGAGTAATTTTATCTATTGGGAGGATTTTCATTCATTGAATATTCGCCATGAGAATTTCTCCATTGTCAAACAATTAATCATATGCAAATAGTGATATTAAAATGCAAAGCTTATGTCTGTCTTGAAGTTTAAAAATGCATTTTTAGTAAAACAAAAATTTGTAAGAATGTGAAATCAACTCAGGATTTATAGTAAGCCTTACAGGAGTCATGATACTTTTTTGTAACAATATGCTTTCGAACTAACCCATGCTTCAGTTAGGACTTTTAAGGGTTGTAACATGGCTTAGTTCACGGTTTAAGAAACAAAGGATAAAGGCTCAAAGTTTATTTATACCCAAACCATTTTCCGTGATGTTCTTTAGTCTTATACCCAGTTAATTATGCATTTAGGTTCCAATAGAGTTTGGAATTATAGCACTGAAACTTGGTGATGGTTCAGAAACTAAAAGTTTATTTGAGAAGGCAGTCATTATTTCCTGTAACATCTTTCTTTTGTTGAGGATTTGTAGAGACCTCTTTTTGACTTTATTATCCCTAACTTTTTCCTGAACTGTTTTATTTGAGATTATAGTCAGCGGGATGCCCCTTTTTTCCCCTAAGTCTCCTTCATAGGTTTCGACTTAGCGGGCTTTTCTTTTGAAAGATAATGACTGCCTGACTTAATTATTATGGGGAACCATCACGACCTTTTGATTTGGAAGGATGTCTTTGATACTACATGCTATGTATGAAGGAAAAGCTTGCGACCGAATGTACAATTGAATTAACTAAGAAACTACCTTGCCCTAGGTTATGATTAAAGGTTTTAATTTGCGTGAAAAAATAAAGCTCCTACTTCTTAGGCTCAAAGGGAGTTGACTAGGAATTAACTTCCTTATATCTCCACTGTTTAGGAATTGAAGCAACACGTGTACATCGTCAGCAAGGTCTGTTTAAAAGCATAATGTATGAGATTATGGTATTTTTTTCGTCATCCTCGATCTAGAGGCTTATAGCTTTTAACGAGAGTTGAATATCACAAAAAGGAAGTAAAAATAACAGTTTAAATATAGTGAAAACGAATGGATTAATTTAAGACAAACATATGCAATGCATTAATGGAAAGAAAATAAAGTTTGACATAAAGATAAGTGTTCGAACAAACAAAAGAAATTACAACTAAAAATTCAAATGAACTGGACGCTCTCAATTTTAGTCATGATTTGGCATGGGAGCAGGAGTCTCAGGAGGGTCAAACTCAATATCTTTGGAGTCAATCATATCTTTAATCTTATTTTTCCAAGCCCAACAATTATTTGTGTCGTGTCCGGGACTATTGGAATGATAGGCACATCTTACATTAGGATTGTATCAGGGAGAGAAGGTGTTGGTATTCTGAGGAGGATCTCTCAATGTAATCAGCTCTGATTTCAATAGATGTTTCAATTCCTAAGACAATGGCATGTTGATCTTGGTAAATTGTATCCTGGGTGCGTCTGAATTATGCTAATTGCCTTACTAATGTTGTTGTACAGGCGCATGATTAGAAATTAACACCGCCCCTACAGATTGATGGCAAACATTTCCAGTAAGACCCTTCTGGCCAAAAATAGAATTTGTCTCCTTCTTACCGTTGAATGTCTTCTTTACATTACTCGAAGACGCATCCACTTGAATCTTTCCACTTCGGATACCATTTTTAACCCGTTCTCCTGTTAGTATCAACTCGGTAAAACCAGATGAAGAGCTTCCGATCAGATGATTAAAGAAAGGTCCTGTTAAAGTTCCAATAAACATATTTTTGTACCCCAAAATTTTCCCTCCCATTTTTGTTTAAGACATTCTCATGAGGTCCTAATTTGCTCAAGGTTGCTTAAGAATTGATCAGATAAATTCTCCTCCTAAGCAATGAGTCCACAACTAGGGTTTGGTATTTCTCAAGGAAGACTGGGTTTCCAAGGTCTCAAGTGGTTTTCATGGTTCTCCATAGGTATTCAAGAATTCTCATGTCAAGTTTCAAGCCTTACATCACAAGTTTGCTCAGTCAATTTCTAAGATGACTAAAAATCAACTGTATTGGGTAAAAAGTCAATTATGGTCAACATACAGTTAAACCTCCAGATTTTTGGTCACCATCAACATTTTGAAGTGATATACATCATTTGATCAAGGATAAATTTCCCATGAACTTTGACCAAATTAGGGTTTTCCTAGGAGAAGTTAACTGAACTTTGACCAAGCATAAATTTCACATGCTTCATCAGCTTTTCCCCAACCAAAGCTAATTTTTAAAGGAATTCAATTCTCTATAACTTTGCCTCTCTAAGGTCAAGTCCAAAAAATGCATCATTTTAGAGATATAAGCTAATACATTATAGGCCATTCCAAAAGTCAACAAAAAGACACTTTTTGTCAAGGTAACTTACATCAAGATAAATTCTCCAAAAGAAAAAATGATCAACATAGAGGTTGTAGAAGACACCTTTATCTTTCCAAAAAGTCCTAGATAACTTTCAACATATGAAAATTGAGTGAGTTATGAGCATTGTAAGTTGGGAACTTTTGGTAGAATGCATGAATTCCAAATTGAGTAAGTTTGTAATTTTGGACTATTGGTCCTATGTTTTCAGGTCCAAACGTTTTCATGACATGTTTAATGACCCATAAGTCCATTCATGCATTTTCTTTTATTTTTATTATATTTATTTTGATATTTGTTCAATTAAATCTAAAATAAATTAAATAAATATAAGACCAATGGACCAATGCATGTGGGCTTTAATATGAATCATATTGGAGGCCGAAGATTGCAAATACAAGCTGGAAAATTTGTGCAAGAGTGATTGGTGCAAGATTGAGCCAAAAATATCAAGTTTCCATGCAAAATTCCAAATTAAATCTTCATCTCTTAATGCAAGATTTTTTTCAATTTGGTTAACCTAATTTGATTGTCCTATATATATATATATATATATATATCTAACAAGACCAGGCCAACAACACACGTCAAGCTTCCTAAAAAACCCCTAGCAAATTCTCAAATTTTCAAAGAATTAGGTCAAAGTCAAGCTCTCATATCCAGCCCTTGCCAATCAATTCCAATCATACAAACACGTTCCTGAATTTTCCAGGAGGAAATTCATTCCCTTGCTCAAGCCTGAAGCATGCCAGAACTCCCTCTCTCAAGAACGCTGGTTGGGTAGTATTCCTTAAATTCAAACTTTTAAACTATGTGATTTAAATGAATTATATGCATATATTCATGTTCATATTGATGTTTGGAAGTGTTTTGATGTATTACTTGTAAGGTTTAGTGTAGGAATAGGAATTCACCATGGCTAGGGTATTGAGTACGGAGTCCTTTGAAACCCCAGCTACAATCGTTTTTAGACCAAACTAACATGCACATTGAAATCGCGGGACCTTAATTAGTCAATTAGGGTTTTTTTCTTTTTTGTTTTGATTGATTTTTGCGGGTTTCAATTTTGGTACCATCGGAGAAGTGACCGGAACCATCGTCCAAGGTGGTTTGACCGGTGGTTGAAATTACGTGGAATAATATAATGTTGTTATTGTCCCATTCAAAATATAATGGTCCCACTTAGGCGCACATTTTATATTGTTTAATTTCTGGAATCTGTTTTATATATATATATATATATATATATATATATATATATATATATATATATATATATATATATATATATATATATATATATATATATATATATATATATATATATATATATATATATATATATATATATATATATATATATATATATATATTTTAATTGACATAAGTAAACAGATGTAAAGCCGCCCTAGCGATAGAAGCGTGCATGTTAGAGTGTTATGTTACAAGGGCACATGTTCCATCCCTGCCCCTGGTATTTTTCTTTCTCATATTTTCTTTGTTTACAAATTCTGTGCATCAACCTTCATGCATCCACCATATGCTCTCACCTCATCACCATCAGATCTCTACAAGCTCAGCTCTGACGTTCCAGATCTGCACGACCGTTGTGAACCTACTTGGACCAACACACTGGATCTAAGGTATGTATATGGGCTTACCGTTTGGGCCTAGTAATTCCTGTTTCTCACACCCCCGATTTGCTTCTACAACAGGCCCATTCCTCTTTCTTTTTTTTTAAATTATTTTGTTTTAACTTTTTTTAACATGATTAACTTTATTTAAATTAAAGTAGAATTAATTTAGATTTAGTTTTTTTAATAAAATTAAACTAACTTTCCTTTTTAATTAATTAATTTGTTTACTATTAACTTAACTTAGTCTTTAGGGTTAATTAATTGAAATCATCAATTTAGAGTTTAGTCAATTTATTTTCTTAATTAAATATAATTAGGTTGTTTTAGTTTTTAACTAATAAATCTTTTTTCCTAATCAAAATCAATTAGTGTTTAGGTTAATTATCAAAACTTTTTTTCATCAAAAACGATCACAAGACAATTTTTTCATCTGTTTCCTTTTTTTATAATCTTCGTCTGCTCTTTTACTTTCGAATTAGTTTTTCCCAATTATGTATCTGCTACAGTATGTAATAGCTTAAATTAGGGTTTTTACTTTTCTTTTTCCCCGATTTTGTGGTTTAGTACCCCCTTCCCCAAAGCTTTGTAATAGCGTAAGACCTTTTAATTTCTGCCTTTACTACTTTCCTTATAAGTTTAATAGGATTGTATGGCAAGATATAAAATCAACTATTAGATAACCCTAATTGTAAGATAAATAACGGAATTTGATACACTTTGCACACACTCACCTCTGGGGTAACCTCATTTGTTGCCTTCAAATAAAAACAGTCATGTCCCTCGAACGTGGGGACGCTTTAGCAAAGTCCCTCCAATACAAAAGATCCTAGTCCCTCAATGACCCTTCGATGCTGCCTTCAGTAAAAGATCATAGTCCCTTACGATAAATTGCTAAAGCGGATCTACAAGTTTCCTTTATGACTGTACAATGACCCGCGCATGTCCCTTCACATCCAACGATAGGGCTTCCTACTAACTAATGGTAGGATAGCACTATCTAAGGAGGAGGAAAATGACACGAAAGATCTTTGGGTATGTAGATAGCTCGTTCGGTTGCTCAAACTTTTTAAAACAAACATTTTTTACAAACACTTTATCCTAAAATATTTTCAAAAATAAAACACTTTGTATGCATTCTTAACTTATACAAGAATCATTACAGAATTTCCGTACTTAGGCATTTTTCAAAATATTTTCAAACACATAATCAAAAGCATTTTCAAAACAAAGTGAGCTAGCGATTAAGAGCACGTAGATAACTACAGATGAATAGGGTGCTAACACCTTCCCTTTTCATAACCTACCCCCCGAACTCAATAAAATCTCGAAGGTTTTTCCTGTTCTTTTCACCCTTCCTTATTGGATAAAAGAAAAGTCGGTGGCGACTCGTGCTATCAGCAACATTTGTGATAAAACGCAAAAACCATTTAGTTCTCCCACCATATTACAGAACTGGCGACTGTGCTGGGGAGAACTAAAAAGTGGGGTTACCTTAGAGTTAGATCACTTTTAAATGGCTTCCTTGTTTGATTTGTCTGCTTTATTTTTAAAGGGTGATTGGGTTTTATTTCTTTCAAAGATCCTATACCCGGATCTAGGGAACATTTTAGGTAAGTAGCAATAGATCATGGAAACTATACGGAATATACCGATATGGTTGAAGTGATGGCTACATTAGTGCGACACATTGGTTTGTACTTGTATTCCTCAAGTCAATCGAGGAGCATACTCGGATTCCGCATGGTGTCATAAGCACTAACTGACCTTAGAACCTTAATTGACCCAACTTAGCCATTAAAAGGTAGCGAGATAGCCACTTTTAGAGCAGTCTGAAGTTGGTTGATACTCGATACTACACTTATTGAGATTCGACTCTCGAGTTTTGTTTGGTGGAAAGTCAATTTCCGTGCTAGACGAATCTTCTAGGAAACATCAATGATATTGAGATCCCTAGAACCCGATTACTTCTTTAGGGCAGGTTGAGCCAACTAAACTTCAGGAGGGTACTTACCTACAAACCCATGCAAGCCTTACGCCCAAGGCATTTGCGTGTTTTGCTTGTGTTTGATTATGTATTTAAACATGTCATCATGACATCATAACATCATAACATCATAACATCATATCATGACTAACCATTTCAAGGTTCTAGGGGATTTATATTTGTTCTGTATTACAGGGTCATGGCTTTCAATCGTAGGAATACCATTCAGATCAACTTCGTAAGGATACCTTCCAAGCTCGAGGAATTAGTCTCAAAGGTTCCCGGCAATTCTCAATTCACCTAGAGACATGGTCACCTACTCATATTGGTTACTATTGGTTTTTAGGAAGACATGATGAGCATTCTTTTCCAGTTCTTTGATCTGAAGCATCACTGGTTTACCTTATCAGATTATCAGTTGCTCAAAGTTCCTATTCTTGATCAGATATATTTCACCAGTCTAGAGTAAGTTCTGAAACCTAAAGACGTTGCAGTAGCCTTACATTTGAAACTATCGGACTTCATATATAATTGGGAAACAAGGAATGGAGTCAAGGGTTTCTCTCCTGAATTTCTGATAGACAAGGCTCAGGGATTTCTAGATGCCATGAACCTTCGTGCTTTTGAGGACATGTTGGCTTTGCTGATGTATGGGTTAGTACTATTCCCTAATCCAGATCAATTCATAGATGTGAATACCATCAAAATATTTCTCACTCATAATTTGGTGCCTACTTTGCTCAGAGATGTCCTGCATTCCCTCCACACCCGTACTATGACGAAGTGGGGAACTCTTATGTGTTTCATACCTCTACTGTTCAGTTGGTTTATTTCGCACCTGCCCCGATCAGTGATAAAGAAAGAACAAGGTTTGAGGTGGTCTCAAAGGTTGATGCCACTCACTCATGCAGATATCCAGTGGTGTTCTCGATCTCAGGCACATGTCACTATTATTGATCGTTGTGGGGAATTCCCCAATGTACCACTTCTTGGTATAAGAGGAGGCATCACTTACAACCCTTCTCTAGATCTACATCGGTTTGGTTATGCTCGAAGGGACGGTCCTCATGAGATGCTCATCCATAGTATTATGTTCGACTATGAGAACGATCCTCAAAACTACCATCAAAGGTTTATACGTACTTAGGGCACGATCAACAAGATTGATAGCAAGACTTTGGGACACAAGAATTCCAATCCTCTAGATCCTTACCTCAGATGGGTGTGGTCTCGTGCTCAGAATCTTAAAATGCCATATCCTGCTATCCTACTAGTGGTCGTAGAGCCCGTGGTTGACGGGGATGTTCCTCATACCATTCTTCATTCCGATATGCCTACCAACTTCGAAGAACAATAGAATTCATGGATCTAACTAAAGGAAGAAAGAGATAACTTCGAAGCTCAGTTCTATGATAGTGAGAAGAAAGTACTAGAGTTAACGAAATGACTCCATGAAGAACAAAGCCTTAATGCATATGTCAACACAAAGAGGAAGCGTCCATGGGAGACTTGAATTAACATTTTTCTATTTTGTAACTCTTTTTATTGAAAGCAATTTTAATTTGATCTTATTACTAAAATTTATTCTGTTTCCTTTGGTTTAAACAAATTTAAATCCCACAACAGTCCTTGAAAATATTGCACTTGCATTTGCATATCATGCATCATCACATAACACGTATTCTATAAGAAGGTTTTCTCTCTTCTTGCTGTTTATTTCAGTAAAAGATGGATCTTAAATAAACTATTAAGAAACTCCAAGCTCAGAATGCCCAATTCAAGGAGACCCTCCTGAACCTAGATCAAGGACAGAAAGATATGGTGGAGCTCATCACTAAAAAGAAGAAGACTCAAAATGCAATTGCTATCCTAAACATGGGAAAAAGATTCAATGGTCCTGCTAAACCAATTCAAATTGCTAATATCACCTCTGATGAAGATGACAACCAAGAGGAGGATGGTAGAAGTGTTAGGGATGAAGGCGGAAGCAACCTTGGTTCTGGTAAGATGCCTGAGGACTAAGACTACTCTGATGAACAGTATCCTCCTATTGATGACAGATACAAGCAGCTGAAAGATCGCCTCAAGGCCATGGAAATCCAGAAAGTGCCTGGATTGGATTTCAGAGAGATGGTTCTTATTCCGTGGATGGTTATCCCTCACAAGTTTAAAGTCCCTACTTTTTCTAAATACAATGGTGTGTATTATCCGAAACTTCATCTGAGGTCCTATGTTCGGAAGATCCAACCCTATACTGCTGATAGAAAGTTATGGGTTCACTTCTTTGAAGAAAGTTTGTCTGGTACACAACTCGAGTGGTTCTATCAGCTTGAGGGATCCAACATCCGCACTTGGGAAGACTTGGCTGCTACTTTTTACAAGCAATATCAATATAATGTTGGCCTTGCACCAACTCGCGTGCAATTACAAAACATGACTATGGGTTTGAATGAAGGTTTAAAAGAGTATGCCCAAAAATAGAGAGACTTAGCTGGAAGGGTGCAACCTCCCTTGTCTAACCCAAAGTTAGTTATGTTCATGGGAACTCTAATAGGTCCATTATTTAATCATCTGATTGGGAGTTGTTCATCTTGTTTTACTGAGCTGATTCTAACTGGAGAACGAGTTGAAAGTGGTGTCAAGAACGGAAAAATTCAAGTGGCCGCGTCTTCGAGTGCTGTCAAGAAGACATTCAGTGGTATGAAAGAGAACAATGTTGTTTATAGACAGAAAGGTTGTGGCAAGAATGACCATAATCAGTCTATGAGAGCGGTATTGATTTCTAATCCCGCACCTGTTCAACAATAATAGGGAAATAGACATAGGTCAGACGCTCCTGGAAGGCAGTTTACCAAGATTAATATGCCATTGTCTCAGGCGTTACAAAATTTACTTAAAGCTGAGCTGATTACGCTAAGGGATCCTCCTCAGACCTCTAACACCTCCTCTCCTAAGTATAATCCGAATGCGAAGTGTTCCTATCATTTCAACAGTCATGGGCACGACACCAACAACTGCTGGAGCCTGAAAAATAAAATTCAGGACATGATTGACAACAAGAAAGTTGAGTTTGATCCTCCAGAGACCTCAAATGTGATCACTACGCCTATGCTGAAGCATGACAAAGGCATAAGTGCAATTGACGATGTTCTTTATGTTACTACGGTAAGTGAATTAGGGACTCCTATACCAGTTATCAAGAAGAATCTACTGCGGGATGATTTATTTCTAAGCTGTATTCAAAATGTTATTGTTGCGCAGCCCAACCCAACAGCTGCAAATTATTGAAGGAAGGAATTCATTTCCTAATGGACAATCATATAATTCTGATCGAGAAGGCTCTATATGTTGAGAATCTGTGTCAAGACTTATCTTTAATTTCTGGCCCTCTTGTCAGGATCTCCTCTAAAGGTCCTATAAGGATTAGTGCCAATCTGAAAGCTGCTCCTTTGATCATCACTACACCTAGACCTATCCCATATTCTTCAAATAAAGCTATTCCTTGGAACTATGGATCCGACATGTACTACCATGGCATCAAACTAGAACTACAGACTGTTGAGGATGAAGTTACTGAAGTTTCTAATCCCGACATTGACAATATTGCTAGAACCAGTAAGGTTATTAGAAGTGGAAGGGTTTTCTCCCTAGAAATCTCTCCGAAGACTATTGCTACACCTGTTAGAGTTATAAAAGAGAAAATAAAAGAGCCTTCCCAGACAGAGGCACCTAAGGAAGCTAAAATTGAAGACACCTCTAGACAAGAGTTGGAAGAGGTATTGAAGATTATCCGCAAGAGTGACTACAAAGTTGTTGAACAGCTAGGGCAGACCCCATCTGAAATCTCCATGCTATCCCTGCTATTATGTTCTAAAGCCCATGCACAGGCTTTAGTGAAATTTTTTAATATTGCTCACGTACCACAAGAGATTTTTTCCGATCAATTTGGAAGCTATGCTGCTAGCTTAACGATTGACAATGAATTAGGTTTCTCTGATGTTGATCTGACTCGTGAGGGAAGGAACTACAATAAGGCCCTGTATGTCTCCTTTGAATGCAGGGGCACTACTTTGGCTAATGTATTGATTGATATTGGCTCTTTATTAAATATGCTACCGAAAGCCGCTCTGGACAGACTTGATTGTGAATGGGTTGTACTGAAACCCAATGATATTATAGTTTGAGCTTTTGACGGATAAAAAAGAATGGTACACGGGGAAATTTTTTATTCGATCAAGGTAGGTTCACAGATCTTTGAATCTACCTTCTATGTAATGGATATTCGACCATCTTAATCTTGCTTACTGGGACGCCCTTGGATCCATGGGGCAGGTGTTGTTACCTCTACTCTACATTAGAAATTAAAGTATCCTGTGAATGGAAAGATTGTTACTGTCTTCATTGAAGAAGAGTATATGGTTAGCAATTTGAACTCGTTCCGGTATGTAGAGATGGACGATGAATTCATCGAGACTCCCTGTCAAACTTTTAAAGTCATCCCTTCTGCCTCAACTGAAGATGTCTTTGCCATTCCCAAAATTACTAGGGTTCCGCTCAGGATGGCTTCATTGAAATATGCTAAAGCCACTGTAGAAGAAGGTGGTTGTACAATTTGGGGTCAGCTTCCTAACATCCCCTATAAATCTGACAAGTTTGGTTTTGGTTTCACTGTAGAGGGTCAAAGGTCTGTTCGTCACGCTTGAGCTGGAAGGCCACCATTCCGCATCATCAACAACAAAATCAATGTAATAGAAGATGCTAACAGTGATTATGACCTTGATAGATGAATCTTTCCTACCATTGGCAATGGGCTCAACAACTGGAAGGTCGAGGACATCATCTCTATCTCCTTTAGTCAGGAGTAATAGCTATATTTATGTTTTTTATTGCTTTCAAGTTTTGGCTTTGTAATATTTTAACAATGACTTTAAGCCTCGTGCCTTACCCGGGGCACAACGGTTCATTTGTTAAGGATTGTCATTTCATAAACATATTTTCATTTAATAAAAGCATTATATGTTTTGCATTCAAATTTTATGCTCTCTTTCTTTCTTTTCACTTTTATCACTTTCAAATAGCTATGTGTTCTTACACACACCCACACAATACATTGCAGATCCATATCCACTATGGATCCCGTTGATAAAAATTCTGCTATCGCCACTGATGACTTTGAAAATCTGATCTACCAAGTCGAGGATGAAGTTGAGCAATATTGTGAAATACCAGGAGAACTTTCAAGACATTTAGTTCAAGAAGAGAAGGTTATTCAACCACGTGAAGAGCCAGTTGAGGTGGTAAACTTGGGTACTGAAACATGTAGGAAAGAGGTCAAGATAGGCGCCAACTTAGGGGACATTGTCAAGAGCAGGTTAATACATATGTTGCATGAATATGTTGAGGTCTTTGCTTGGTCATACGAAGACATGCCAGGGCTTGATACTGATATTGTGGTTCACCGTTTGCCGATGAAAGAGGGTTGTGCTCCATTAAAACGGAAGGTTCGTTGTATGCGCCCCGAGATGTCAGAGAAGATCAAGGCTGAGGTTATGATACAATTCAACACAGGGTTCTTAGCAGTGACATCCTATCCTCAATGAGTTGTGAATAAGGTTCTGGTGCCAAAGAAAGATCACAAGGTACATATGTGTGTAGACTACATGGATCTAAACAGGGCGAGCCCCAAAGATGACTTCCCGCTTCCATATATTAATGTTTTGGTCGACAACACCGCTCAACCAAAGGTATTTTTCTTCATGGATGGGTTCTCAGGGTATAATCAGATCAAGATGGCACCTGAAGACATGGAAAAGACTACTTTTATTACACAGTGGGGAACTTTCTGTTACAAGGTTATGCCTTTTGGGTTGAAGAACACCGACGCAACATATCAGCGTGCTATGGTAGCTTTGTTCCATGACATGATTCATCACGAGATAGAGGTCTATGTTGACGATATGATAGCCAGGTCACTGACTAAAGAAGAGCATCTGGCCCATCTACATAAGTTGTTTGAGAGGCTGAAAAAGTATAAAGTGAGATTGAATCCGAACAAGTGCACCTTTGGGTTGAGATCTGGTAAACTCCTAGGTTTTGTTGTCAGTGGTAAAGGAATTGAGGTTGATACCGCTAAAGTAAAACCTATTCAAGAAATTCCCGCTCCCCATAATGAGAAGGAAGTTAGAGGTTTCTTGGGACGACTGAACTATATTTCTAGATTTATTTCTCATTTGACCGCTACTTGTGAGCCGATCTTTTAAGTTACTGAAGAAAGATCAGGTAGTGAAATGGAATGACGATTGTCAGATAGATTTTGAAAAAATCAAGGAGTACCTACAAGAACCTCCAATTCTAATTCCGCCAGTTTAAGGAAGACTTATGATCATGTATTTAATAGTGCTAGAGAACTCAATGGGGTGTGTACTGGGTCAGCATGACGAGTCTGGTCGAAAAGAGCATGCGATATACTACCTTATAAAAAAGTTTACTGACTGTGAAATAAGATACTCACTACTCAAGAAAACTTGTTGCGCTTTGACATGGGCTGCTCGCCAACTAAGACATTATATGCTGACCCATACTACTTTGTTGATCTCTAAAATGGATCCTATAAAATACATATTCGAGAAGCCAACTCTTTCTGGAAGAATATCCCGGTGGCAAATGGTCTTAACAGAATACGACATTCAATACAACACTCAAAAAGCAATCAAGGTAAGTGTACTGATGGATCATTTGGCTTATCAAGCCATAGACGACTTCCAATCTATGAACTTCGAATTCCCGGACGAGAATATTATGTTAGTTATAGATTATAAAGAACCTGGACCGTATGAAGGAATTGAGCCAGGATCCCAATGGACTATGGTTTTCAACAGAGCTTCTAAGTCACTTGGTAATAAAGTTGGTGTTGTAATCATCTCTCCCCAGAGTTGCCATACACTCTTCACCGCCAGACATGGCTTTGAATGTACCAACAACATCGTTGGATATGAAGCATGCATCATGTGTATCAAAGATGCTATTGACATGAGAATCAAGTTCTTGGATGTATACAGGGACTTAGCCCTGGTAATTAGTCAGATCAAGGTAGAATAGGACATTAAGCATTCAAATCTCATTCTGTACCGAGAGCGTGTGTTGACCTTAATCTCGTACTTAGAGGAGGTCACTTTTGAGCATATCCCATGAGAAGAGAATCAGTTGGCATACGCGTTGCTACCATGTCATCTATGTTCAAAGTCAAATGGGATAACAAGGATCCCAAAATCACCATTGAAAGGCTAGACGAAGTTGACACTGATGGAGTAGAAGAGAAGCCTCGGTTCCATGAAGTGAAAAGATATCTTGAGGCTCAAGAGTATCCTGAAGGCGCATCTATCAATGACAAAAAATTCCTACGGAGGTTCTCAACTAAGTTCTTCCTGAGTAATGGAATTCTATACAAGCGCAACCATGATTCGACTCTCCTTCGTTGTATGGACAAGAAAGAGGCGGAGAAGATTATGGAAGATATGCATGAAGGTATCTTCGGTACTAATTCTAGTGGATATACTATGGCTAAGAAAATTCTTAGAGTGGGTCACTATTGGTCGACTATGGAAACAGACTTCCATCACCACTCGAGAACTTGTCACAAGTGCCAGATCTATGTTGATAAAGTACATGTGCCTCCAGTACCTCTGAATGTCTTAACTGCTCCTTCGCCATTTGTAATGTGGGGAATTGATATGATTGAAGAGATCAAGCCTACTACTTCCAACGGGCATCACTTCATCCTCGTCGCTATAGTTTATTTCATAAAGTGGGTAGAAGCTGCCTCATTTACCTTTGTTACTAAGAATTTAGTCGTCTGATTCATTAAGCAGAAACTTATATGTAGGTATGGCATCCCCGAGAGGATTATCACAAACAATAGTACTAATATGAACAACACTATGATCATGGAACTCTGCATGCAGTTCAAGAACATGCACCACAACTCTTCTTCGTATCAATCAAAGATGAATGGTGTAGTGGAAGCCGCCAATAAGAAAATTACGAAAATTGTGCATAAAATGGTTGTGATCTACAAAGATTGGCACAAGATGTTACCATTTTCTCTTCATGGCTAACCCACCTCAACCCGGACATCAACTGGGGAAACCCCATTCTCTCTAGTTTATGGTATGGAGGTTGTCCAACCTGTCGAAGTTCAGATTCCTTCCTGAGAATTATGAAATTTGCAGACTTGGACGAAGAAGAATGGATTTAGACTAGTCTAGAATAAATTGAATTTGATTAACGAGAAGAGGCTTGCAGCTGTTTGTCATGGTCAAATCTATCAGAAGCGTATGATCAAAGCATTTAATAAGAAAATCAAGCATCGGGTATATCAGGCTAGTGACTTGGTGATAAAGCGCATCATCCTACCGAAGGGTGATCCTAGGGGCAAATGGACTCCCACCTATGAAGGGCCATTTGTGATCAAGAAAGATTTTGGGCGGTGCTATGATCTTACCACCATGGACGGTGAAGATATTCCACACCATGTGAATGCAAACATAGTTAAAATATACTATGAACGAAAATGACCCGCTAGGTTGACTGGCCTAGGAAAAATAAGGGCATCCCAGCGAACCAAAAGGGTTTGGGCAAAAATTATGGATATAAACATAAAGATTGTACAACCGGTAAGTCGAAAACCTGAAAAGGCGGCTTGGGCAAAAAAGGGTATCTCGGTTGACTGAAAACCCGAAAGGGCGGTCTAAGAATAAGCTAGGGATTAAAGTGTACGACTATGTCCTGTTGGATCACTCATAGCCAGCTTTATTACCAATGCCAAGTTCTAATAGTGTAGATCAATTCAATCAACGTATTCCAACAGCGAGGGATGAGATGCTCGAAGACATATGGGCAATAGCAGAGTTGGAACCTTACGAGATCATTTACACATAGCTATATATTTTGTCTTCATATTGTACCCTTTTTCATTTCACGACGATTTCCTATTACTAGGATTTATGTCTCTTTGTACAATAATCGCCTGTTTATGGGAAAGCTATCAATATAAACACAATTTTAAAGTCCAAATTTTATTTTACTTTTTCTATTTTGTTTGCAAAAAACGTCCAATGATTAAATTGAATGAACATATGCATATGAATATGATTATTGTTAACAAATATATACATAAAAACAGGAATAAGTATTTGCTCAAGACTCTAGGAGTTGGGATAATGTTCAAGTCATCCATAAATCACCAGTAAAGTTGCCCCAGAGCAGTTTCCATAAGATTATCCCCCGCGAAATCAACTTCATAAGCTCATCTTCAACAAAGACATATGCCCCACAAGCCTGAAATAATCTAATCCTACTCACCAGTATATCCCCCTAGAGGACAAAGGAGTATGATCGTTCCCCGATAATGTCGCCAACCTACGGAGTCCCAATCCTCGTCATAAAGTATGTCAACAACATAGTTAACAAAAATTCTCTCCTCCAGCTGAGTTTATTTCTCCAACACTGTAAAATCCCCTATAGAATTCTCTTCACCAGCCGAATTCAAATCCCCCAGCAGAGCATATTCCTCAACAGATTTTTTCTCCAGCAGGGTTTATTTCCCCAACATGGTGTATTTCCCTAGTGGGATTCAGTCTCCCCATCTTGAGTCTATCCCTTTGACTACTGTAAATCACCGGCCAAACTTCTCTCTCCAGCAAAGGGTAGCCCAGCCCACTATCCCCAGAGAATTGCTACAAAATCTAAAACCAGATCAGATATCAGTTAATCTTACCGTCCTCTAACGAGTCAGCATCCATGTCGAAAACTCGGTCAGACAACACCTCAGAAGGTTATCCATCTCTTTTATCCCCAGTCGTGGTATATAAGAATTAAATTCCCCAGTAGAGTGATAAATGATGAGTGTTCCTGAACTCTTCTCCCCAAACAGAAATCAACATTCCCCAGCGGAGTTTCCTCAAACCGCAAGCAGAAATTCCCCAAGAGAGTCATTCTAAACAAGATCGAAGATTCATATTCATCATACCCAGCAACAATCAAGGATTTATTTTCCCAATAAAGATGTTATACAAAGCTACCGATACACTTCAATGACATCTCACATTCATACATCATTTATCATAGCATGTGCGTACGAAGCGCATATAGCATGCTCTCATTTTCTTTAAGAACATCATTGTGCAATGCACTACATATATCATGACATTTCATAAATGCTAACTAAATCTTTTTAGGTAAAGTTCACAAACAAATGAACATCATCAACAATTTTCTAACAGGTCGCAAAGTGATTGAAACAAGACAGGGCGACTATCTACATGACTAGACAATTTCCTTTAAAAACTGAATTCTGACAAGTATTTCTCTCAGATACTAGATCTGACAAGTGGCTACTTAAGCACTTTCCCCAGAGAGTCATTCTGAAAAATATCTCTTCTAGATGAAGTCGAGCGTATACTGATTCTAGTGCATCATTCAGATAAAGTCAGGCGTAGATTTCCTTCTGATACTCTTTTTGGAAAAAGTCAGGCACAGACTCTTTCCAATACCTCTTCTAGTTGAAGTCGAGCGTAGACTTATTCTACTATATCATTTAGATGAAGTCAAACGTAGATTTCCTTCTGATACTCTTTTTGGAAGAAAAAAGTCAGGCGTAGACTCCTTCCAATATCTCTTCTAGATGAAGTCGGGCGTAGACATCTTCTAGTGCATCATTCAGATGAAATCAAGCGTATATTTCTTTCTGATACCCTTTTTGGAACAAAGTCAGGCGTAGACTCCTCCAATACCTCTTCTAGTGGAAGTCAGGCGTAGACATCTTCTAGTTTGGATGAAATCAAGCGTAGATTCCTTCTGAAATTCTTTTTGGACAAAGTCGGGCGTAGACTCATTCCAAATGTATCTTCTAGACAAAGTCGATCGTAGACTCATTCTAGTATGTCATTCAGATGAAGTCAGGTGTAGATTTCCTTCTGATACTCTTTTTGAAAAAAAAGTCAGGCATAGATTCTTTCCAATACCTCTTCTAGTTAAAGTCAGGTGTAGACTTATTCTGATATTCCTATCAACAGTTACTCTGGATGACATCTATAAGCCTGTCTCCGACGATTCTCTATCACCTCTCCAAATGGCATCTTTAAGCCCATTCCTGGTACAATCAACCAACAATGTTACTTCGTGCACAGGCAAGTGCAAATTTCTAGGAACTTAAGTGTTCAATCATCTTCCACCTTAAAGGCACGAATGACGGACATTCCAATCTAACTCTTCAGGTTTAAGAAGATTAAATAGAGGCAACTATTGTACCCCAATCTAACTCTTCGTGCAAGAGTGATTGGTGCGAGATTGAGCCAAAAATATCAAGTTTCCATGCAAAATTCCAAATTAAATCTTCACTTCTTAATGCAAGATTTCTTTCACTTTGGTTAACCTAATTTGATTGATATATATATATATATATATATATATATATATATATATATATATATATATATATATATATATATATATATATATATATATATATATATATATATATATATATACATATATATATATATATATATATATATATATATATATATATATATATATATATATATATATCTAACAAGACCAGACTAACAACACACGTAGAAGCTGCCAAAAAAACCCTAGCAAATTCTCAAATTTTCAAGGAATTAGGGCAAAGTCAAGCTCTCATCTCCAACCCTTGTCAATCAATTCCAATCATCCAAACGCGTTCCTGAAGTTTCAAGGAGGAAATTCATACCCTTGCTCAAGCCTGAAGCACGCCAAAACTCCCTCTCTCAATCATGTCGGTTGGGTAGTATTCCTTAAATTCAAACTTTTAAACTATGCGATTTAAATGAATTTGATGCATATATTCATGTTCATATTGATGTTTGGGAGTGTTTTGATGTATTACTTGTAAGGTTTACTGCAGGAATAAGAATTTACCATGGCTAGGGAATTGATATCAGAATCCTTCGAAACCCCTTCTACGATCATTTTTAGACCAAACTAACATGCCCATTGAAATCGCAGGATCTTAATTAGTCAATTAGGGCTGTTTTCTTTTTCGTTTTGATTGATTTTTACAGGTTTCAATTTTTGTGCCATCGGAGAAGGTGAGTGGAACCACCGTCTAAGGTGGTTTGATCGGTGGTTAAAATTGTGTGGCATAATGTAATGTTGTGATTGGCCCATTCAAAATATGATGGTCCCACTCAAGCGCGCGTTTTGTATTGCCTAATTTCTGGAATCTATTTTATATTATATATTTTTTGATTGACATAAGTAAATGGATGTAAAGCCGCCCCACCGGTTGAAGCATGCATGTTAGAGCGTTATGGTACCAACGCATGGGTTCCATTCCTGCCCCTGGTATTTTGCTTTCTCATATTTTCTTTGTTTACAGATTCTGTGCAGCAACCTTCAAGGATCCACCATACGCTCTCACCTCATCACCATCATATCTCTACAAGCTCGGCTCTGACGTTCCAGATCTACACGACCACGGTGAACCTACTTGGACCAACACACTGGATCTCAGGCAAGCGTATGGGCTTGTCGTTTGGTCCTAATAATTCCTGTTTCTCACACCCCCAATTTGCTTCTACAACAGGCCCATTCCTCTTCTTTTTTTAATTATTTGTTTTAACTTTTTTTAAACATAATTAACTTTCTTTAAATTAAATTAGCATTAATTTAGACTTAGGTTTTTTTTAATAAAATTAAACTAACTTTCCTTTTTAATTAATTAATTTGTTTACTATAAATTTAACTTAGTCTTTAGGGTTAGTTAGTTGAAATTATCAATTTAGAGTTTAGTCATTTTCTTTTCTTAATTAAAAATAATTAGTTTGTTTTAGTTTTTAACTAATAAATATTTTTTTCCTAATCAAAATCAATTAGTGTTTAGGTTAATTATCAAAACTCTTTTTCATCAAAAACGATCACAAGACGATTTTTTCATCTCTTTCCCTTTTTTTACAATCTTCGCGTGCTCTTTTCTTTTGCCTTAGTTTTTCCCAATTATGTATTTGCTACAGTATGTAATAGCTTAACTTAGGGTTTTTACTTTCCTTTTCCACCGAATTTATGGTTTTGTACCCCCTATCCGTGAAGCTTTGTAATAGCGTGGGACCTTTTAATTTCTGCCTTTACTGCTTTCCTTATAACTGTCTAGTTTAATAGGATTGTATGGCAAGATCTAAAATCAAACGTTAGATAACCCTAATTACAAGATAAATAACTAAATTCAATACACTTTTCACACGCTCACCTCTGGGGTAACCTCACTTGTCTCCTTCGAATAAAAACAATCATGTCCCTCGAATATGGGGACGCTTTAACAAAGTCCCTCCGATACAAAAGATTGTAGTCTCTCAATGATCCTTCGATGTTGCCTTCGATAAACGATCTTAGTCCCTTACAATAAATTGCTAAAGCGTCTCTACAAGTTGCCTTTATGATTGTACGATGACCTACGCTTATCCCTTCACATCCAACGATAGTGCTTTCTACTAACTAATGGTAGCACATCACTATCTAAGGAGGAGGAAAATAACACGGAAGATCTTTGAGTAGGTAGATTGCTCGTAATCGCTTTTTCACACTTTTCAAAACAAATATTTTTCACAAACACTTTCTCTTGAAATATTTTCAAATATAAAACACTTTGTATGCATTCTTAACTTATACAAGAATCATTGCAGAATTTCAGCACTTAGGCATTTTTCAAAATATTTTCAAACTCATACTCAAATGCATTTTCAAAATAGAGTGAGCTAGCGATTAAGAGCTCGTAGATAACTACATATGAAAAGGGTGCTAACACCTTCCCTTTTCATAACCTACCCCCTAAACTCAATAAAATCTCGAAGGTCTTTCCTGTTCCTTTCCCCCCTTTCCTTATTGGATAAAAGAAAAGTCGGTGGCGACTATTGCTATCCATAACATTTGCAATAAAATGCAAAAACCAGTCAGTTCTCCCACCATATTACACATATCAATCAGTTCTCTGTGAGACAAAGGAGGTTGAACTCTTCCAGCTAAATCTATCCACTTTTGGGCATACTCCTTAAAGCCTTCATGAGAGCCCATAGTCATACTTTGTAATTGCACACGAGTTGGTGCAAGGTCAGCATTGTATTGATATTGTTTGTAAAAGGAAGCAGCTAAGTCTTCCCAAGTACTTATATTGGTTCCTTCCAGCTTATAGAATCACTCTAACTGTGTCCCTTGTAAGCTCTCTTGAAAGAAGTGTACTCATAACTTCCTGTCAGCAATATGGGGTCTGATCTTCCGATCATAAGACCGTAGATGCAACTTAGGACAGGAAACACCATCATATTTGGAAAAAGTAAGGATCTTAAATTTGTGGGGGATTACAACCACCGAGATAAAACCCAGTTCTTCAAAATCCAGCCCAGGAACTTTCTAAATTTGCATGGCATTCAGACGATCTTCCAACTGTTTGTATATGTCGTCAGCGGGATGATATTGTTCATCAGAGTAGTCTTGATAAAGAATTTTACCAAAACTAAGGTTGCTTCTCCCCTGAACTTTGATACTTCTACAATCTTCCTCTTGATTGTCATCTTCATCTGATGGAATATCCATAACTTGAACCTGTTTGGCGAGACCTTTGAATCTTCTTCCCATGTTGAAGATACAAATCAACTTCCTAGTCTTTTTGTTTTTGTCAATGAGAGCCATTAGTTCTTGCAACCCATTAGCTAAGTTCAAGAGTGACTCTTGGAATTAGGCATTTTGAGCTTGAAGGTCTTTCACAGTTTGTTCGAGATCCATCTTTTAATGAAATAAACAACAAGAAGATGAGAAAGCTTGTCTTGGGAAATACCTGTTATGTAATGACACGCATAATATGTGGATGCAATGTTTTCAAAGATCTCGCAGGATAAACAGAAACAACATGTTAGAAGTTGAATCTGGCTGCATCTTTGACTGAAGAACTTTGCGTCTTTGAATGTCCTTCTATGAGAATCAAGCTCACCATGCTGAGTGGGTCCTAGCCTTTGACTCAAAAGAAAGTACTTTGATCTTTGACGGCACTATAGGAAAATAAATCCCCTTGGCCCTTGCTAGTAGTCTGGTTCATGATAAACCTGCATCACAGGCCCTTAAGATCCTTGAAATGATCAGTGAAAAAAATATGGTATGATGTCATGATGTTATGATGTCATGTTTGAACAGATAACAAACATAAACAAAGCACACAAGACCCTTAGGTTTAAGGCTTGCATGGGTTCGTGGGTAAGTACCCTCTTGAATTTCTGTTGGCTCAACCTGTCTTAAGAATAGTAACCGGGTTCTAGGAGTCTCATATCATCGATATTTCTCATAGGCATTGTTTCAGCAGTGCAACTGACTTACCATAAAAAAACGTGAAAGTCTAATCTCAATGAGCATAGCATCGAGTATCAACCAACTTCGGACTGCATCAAAGCCGGCTATCTCACTACCTTCTAATGGCTAGATTGGGTCAATTAAGGTTCTAAAGGTCAATTAGTGATTATGATACCGCGCGAAAGCCTAGTATTCTCCCCGACTGACTCGAGGGACACCAATACAAACCAATGTGTCGCACTAATGTAGCCATCACTTCAACCATATCAGTCTATGCCGTATAGTTTCCATGATCTATTGCTACTTACCTAAAGGTCCCCAGATCCGGGTATAGGATCTTTGTAAGAAAGTAAAACCAGAACGACCCTTAAATATAAAGCAGTCAAAGCAAACAAGTAAACACAATTAAAGTGATCCTAAACTCTAAGGTAACCCCTCTTTTTTTTTTGTAGATCCCCAACAGAGTCGCCAATTCTGTAATACGGTGGGAGAACTGACTTGGTTTGTGTTTCATCACAAATGTTGTGGATAGCAAGAGTCGAAACCGACTTTTATTTTATCTAATGAGGAAAGAGTGAAAAGAACAGGAAAGACCAAGAGATTATTGGGTTTGGGGGGTAGTTTATGAAAAGGGAATGTGTTAGCATCCTTTTCATCCGTAGTTATCTACATGCTCTTAATCGTTAGCTCACTTTGAAAATTTTACTTTTGTGTGTGTTTGAAAATATGCCTAAGTACGACAACTTTGTAATGATTCTTGTATCAGTTAAGAATGCATACAAAGTGTTTGTTTTTTTAAATATTTCAGAGAAAGTGTTTGTGAAAAATATGTTTTGAAATGTTCACGAGCAAGCGATTAAGAACTATCTGCCTACTCAAAGTATTCCGTGTCATTTTCCTTCTCCCTTAGATAGTGCTATCCTACCATTAGTTAGTAGGAAAGCCTTATTGTTGAATGTTAAGGGACAAGCACGAGTCATCTTACAATCATAAAGGCAACTTGTAGGGGCGCTTTAGCAATTTATCGTAAGGGACTAAGATCGTTTACCGAAGGCACCATCGAAGGATCATCGAGGGACTACAATCTTTTTAACCAAGGATCTTTGCTAAAGTGTCTCCATGTTCGAGGGACATGACTGTGTTTCCGAAGGCAACAAGTTCGGACACCCTAGAGGTGCGTGTGTGAAGAGTGTATTGTTTCAGTTATTTTAATCTTGCAATTAAGGCTTTCTACGATTGTTTTTATGTCTTGCCATACAAACACTAATTACTAGCAAAATAATATATCAATAATGAAAAGCAGTAAAGTGCGGAAAATAAAATTCTATGCTATTACAAGGCTTCGGGAGTGGGGATACAAACAATAAATCCGGGGGGAAAGAGTAAACCCTAATTAAACTATTAAACATGTAAGCAGTTACATAATTGGAAAAAGAACGAGAAAGTAATAAAGTACCCGAATCGGTAAAAAGAAAAAGAAAAGAGAAGATTGTTTTGTGATCGTTTTGATGAAAAAAAGTTTTAAGATTAACCTAAAACCTAATTGATTTTAATTAATTAAAAAATAGTTACTTAATTAAATGAAACAAAAACCTAAAATCTAAGTTGATTTTAATTTAATTAAGAAAACCTAAAAAAATTAAATTAGGGTTGATTAAATTAAAAACCTAAAATTAAATTAGGGTTTGTTAAGAAAAATGTTTTTTGAGAAAAAGTTTTGTAAAAGATGAAAAGAAGGAAAATAGAGAATTGTAGAAAAATAACCAAATGGTAGGGGTGGGTGTTGAACCCACACCCTCGGGACTTTCCAGCAACACAATCACCACCATGCCAAGCGCGCCTTGGTGTCAAGATTTGGTCTGAGCACGTTTTGTATTTTATCCTTCAAAATATGAAAATATGAGAAAAACAAAGTGACAAAAGGTTGGATCGAATCCAGGCCCTTTGACACCAATGACTTATCGCGCGCGCTTCTGCCGTTGGGGTGGTTGTACATCAATTAATTCCTATCAAACCGTAAATATATATTATAAATAATCTGCTTGTACCGGAGAGGCGTCGGAGCCCTAGCTCCGATCGTCTTCTTCGGTGACCTTCTTTTGCCCAACCTGTAAAATAACTAAGATTAGTAATCCAAAAACACCCTACCCCCTAAATCGAGGGTTGCGAGTTTAGTGGAAGGATTATTTTAGTCTAAAACTCAGTGGTTTTTGAGTTATGGAGAAAAACACATGGATCGGTGCAACGATGGTGTTCTACGATTTATCATGCATGGGATCACTATGATAATCCAAAGTTGTTCATAGACATCTCAAAGTATGTTAGTAACATCAATTTGGCCTAAAACAAAACAAAATTAAAACTATGAATTTTGTAAGAATGTGAAATCGAATATGCCATACGATGCGGTTTCATGTGCTTTGGAACATAAAAAATGGCCCAGCCTTACTATGTATGATTATTAGGAGTGAATGAGATGGTTGCTTTGTAGTGGAGGGGCTTATGATAAGGATTTAAAGATTTTTAGGGTTCTTGAAATTTTGGGATTTTTGATAACTTTTTAGGCAAGAGTTTTTCGTGTCCTTGTATGAGAATGAATGGAAGAATATAAAGGTTAAAATTAGGGCAAAGATATGGGATTAGTCTTTGTGTGAGAAGGTCTTGTCTTATTTAATTTAATTTTGACTTTTAAATGAATAAAAAATAAAAAATAAAAAAAATAAATCAAAAGGTGGTGTATGACTAAGTCCTTAGGTGCACATGAGATATAGAATACGCTTGGACTCTGAAATAATAGCCCAATAGCCCAAAATATCAAGTTTTCTCCACTTGAACTTCATACATTTGCTCAAAATTTCCCAACTTGCACTGGTCATAACTCTCATAATTTTCATATTTTGAAGGTGTTATTAGACTTTTTGGAAATCTCAAGATGTCCTCTATAATCTATATGTTTATCATTTTTGATTTTGAAGAATTTATGTCGATGTAAGTTACCTTGACAAAAATTGTCTTTTTGTTGACTTTTGAAATGACCTGTAATGTATTGACTTATTTCTCTCAAATGAAGCACTTTTTGGACTTTAGATTAGAGATAAAAATTTGTAGATAATTGAATTTACTTCAAGATGGTATTTGATTAGGGAAAATTTTATGAAGCATGTGAAAGTTATGCTTGGTCAAAGTTTAGTTGACTTCTCCTAAGGAAACCCTAATTTGACAACTTTTGACTTTTGATGATTTAAGGGTTTTTCTTGATGGATCATGATCAACCCTTGATCAAATTATTAATATGACTTCAAAATCTTGATGTTTACCAACAATCTTGAAGTTTGACTGTATGTTGACCATAGTTAACTTTTTACTCAATACATTTTATTTTCATTCATCTGAGCAATTAACTGAGCAAACTTGTGATGCAAGGCTTGAAATTTGATATGGGCATTCTTGAAGACATATAAGAAACCATGAATTCCATTTAATACCTTATAAACCCAAATATCCTTGTGAACAGTGAAACCCCAATTGTGGACCCATTATTTATGAGGAGAATTTGTCTGATCAATTCTTAGGCAACCTTGAGCAAATGAGGATCTTAGGAGAATGTCTTGAAGAAAAATGAGAGGGAAAATTTTGGGGTACAACACCAAACCATTAGTTTTGAGGTAATCCTATCTATTGGATGTGAAGGAACATGTGTATGGTCATCGTATGGTCATTGTAGCGATAAAAAATGTAGCGGGGTAAATCGGAGATCGAATTATTAATTAATTCGTCTCACAAAAAGCAAGAGTCGCCATCGCGCTTTATTATTTCCAAGGGAAAAGGGAAAAGAGCGAAATAAACCCTAAAGTATGCAATGTAAAATAATACTTTTAAAAGTAATGAAAATACAAGGCGTTTTTGAAAAGAGGTCTAGAGTTCGGGGGTTGGTTATACAATGGGAAGGTATTAGCACCCAATGTATCTATAGTATTCTATAGGAACCTTTTGAAATATCTATTTATTAAAAAAAATGTTTGTTTGATTAAAAATAAATTGTTTGGCCAAAGATGGGTATTGGACGAGTTTTCGAAAAAACACGACGACCTAACGTCGAAGTTTTGACTTAAAAGGTGTGAGTTTTTGAAGAAATTGGATATTTGGGAAAATTATCCTATGTTTTTAATGAACGGGGGTATTCACTCGATTGGATGAGATGTGTTTGATAACATGAAGTCAACAAAGTTAAAACATTTCCCTTGGATTAAATCGAGCAAGTAAAATAAGATGAATCCACAAAGTATAAGCATTCAAAAATTCACAAGAAAACAAATCTAATGAAACAGATTAATGACCAAAAGCATCGAGAAATTAAAATGACAAAGATATTTAAATAAAAGAAAAGGGAACTAATTATCTAAGTCAAAATTATAAGATTACTTACTAAAATAATTCTAAACTAACTACAAATTCTAAGGTTGCTAATCTAAAACAAAAAAGTTCCAAAGTTACTAAACTAAATCTAAATCAAATAAAATTCTAAAAGAATATTAAACTAATTCTAAACAACTAAAATTCTAAACTTATTAAACTAATTCTAAATCAAATAAAAATTATAAACTCATTAAACTAATTCTAAATCAAATAAAGTTCTAAAGTCCCTAAACTAGAACTAACAACTAAAATTCTAAAGTTAACTTAAATAAAATCAAATAAAATTCTAAAGTTTACTAAATTAAACTAAAACAAATAAAATTCTAAAATTTACTAAGTCAAATCTAAATGAAATAAAATCCTAAAGTTACTAAAATAAAACTAAACAAAATAAAATTCTAAAGTTTACTAAGTCAAATCTAAATGAAATAAAATCCTAAAGTTACTAAAATAAAACTAGAACAAAATAAAATTCTAAAGTTTACTAAGTCAAAACTAAAACAAATAAAATTCTAAAATTTACTAAGTCAAATCTAAATGAAATAAAATCCTAAAGTTACTAAAATAATACTATAACACATACAATTCTAAAGTTTACCAAACTAAAGCTAAAACAAAAAGTTATAAAATAAATCTAAATTAATACTAAACTAAATTAGTTATAAGATTTACTAATATATATATTTTTTTTAAATAAGGTTAAAGAGTTAACAAAAACAAAATAAAAATGTTTTCACAAGGTGTTGAACTCACATCTCTTAAGTTATAGCATACCAACCTTGCCAAGTGAACTATATTTTCTAATTGTTATTACTATGATTTAATTAATATAAGAAAAAACAAAAAGGGAGATTGGGCCAACAGGCCCAAAGAGATGACCCGATTGGAATAAAAGGAACAAGGAGAAATGTTGTAACCCTAAGTGTAGTAAAAGAGGCGCCGCTAACTTAAATGTGAAAGGGTCAACATTAAATTTTTAATTAATGCCCATTAAAACACGTTAAAACAGAGAGAGAAAAATTAAAACAAGAAAACGCATATGATAATCTCCCTCTCTCTTGGCCATTCGTTCTTCTTTCTCAATCCTCTGTTCATCTTTCTTTTTCTGCTAATAACAACAACATAAAACCAACACCCCTCCACTTTTCTTACAACTGCGATATCTCCCTAACTGATCCCTCACCTTCATCTTCTCAACTCAATCGTAAAAAGAAAAAGAACAACAACACGGTTTCAATGGGTAACAAAAAAAGAAGTGTAATCGATTCAACCATAACAGATCTTCGACAAAAGAAACAAATGGAATCAGAGATTTACCGACGGAGAGGAGATATTCTCCGGTATTTACTTCGGGTACAACTTCCGACTTCTTCCCCTCAATTCTGAAATTCTGAACCGAAGTTGGTGGTGGAATGATATTTGAAGCTTTTGAGATTTTGTATCTAGTGCCACTGTCTTGTAGATTTCTATCAGCGATTGTTTGAAGGTTAGGTGGTTTGAAACTATTAAAAAAATTGGGATTATACTGAGTAGTTTGTTATTTCTGATGCGGGTTTCTTGGTGAAGAATTTCGATTTTTAATTTGACAGCATAACTTTTTCTGTTCTACTCTATTGTGTGCGAAAATCCATTTATGATAGTGATTAAGATGGTTGCACTTTTGGTTGTGTTGATATTAAATCGCAGGTTCTAAAATTGCTGGTTGAACTGCTGCAGGTTGAGGTGAAAACCGAATAGGAAGTATGTGATGAGGTGAGTATTTGAGGTTAGATTTTTCTGTGTTTTTTCTTTATGATAAAATGAGTTTAAGGATATGTTGGCAAGGGAACGAGAGATGACCGTTGAGGAAGAGGTCCTTGTTTGAACTGATGGAATCCCCTTTTGTATTGTCAAATGCCCGCTGATAAAAGAATGGGTTTTCAGAAGTATTGTGAAGGGATGTTTAAGGTGGTTTTTTTTTTGTAGTGTTGCTTTTTTGATACAGGTTTTGGTCTTGCTAAATTAGTGTAATGTTGACAGATTTTTTTGGAGGAGAGTGGACAGATGGACAAGGATGATATCAGGACCACATGGTGCAGAAATGAGGATGATTTGCAGCAAGCCTTTGAAAAAGTATTCAGACTGTTTTCTTTATTTTTACATTGTATAGACAACAAGGGCAAGTTTGGGACAACATTGGATAAAAACTAGTGCAATTAGGCATCTTTCACAAGGAGACAAATAATACAAATAGAAATAGCATAATAAAAATAATAATAATAATAATAATAATAATAATAATAATAATAATGATAACCAAAAATAATAATAACAATGCTAATAACAACTATGTATATAAAAAAACTAAACTTAATATATATATTTTTTGAATTGAAATGAATAAGAGTAAAATACAATTAAAATAATAAATAGGCTTATATTCTTAAAAAAAAAATAGAGAAAGACATCGTTATAATTTATTTTTTGGGATTTTTACAAATAAAGTGATGCAAAAAAAAAACGTAAATTAAATGAAACTAAGATTTAAAAAAAAAGAAAAAAGAAAATATATTCTAATAAAATAAAAGGAATGCTAATTAACTATTTTTTAGATTCTTTTTAAATGGAAATAGAAATCATGAATACAACAAAATTGAAATAAAATTCCACCGAATTCACAAAATGACTTCTAACGCCAACAATTTTTCATGGCTTTTTAATGCATAATTTTCCCTTGATTTATAAAGAAAAGTTGTAGATGATGTCCAGGAAAATTATGTGCAAAAACAACCGCTCAAAAATGTCGAAATTTGAAGAAGTTATGAATTTTTAAAATCTTCTTTGAAAATTGATAAAATAGGTCAAATCGCTTGTTAACACTTGCAATGTAATGATGCAGATGGGAGGTGATATCTTAGATCAAAAATTGGGGTATGACAGTCATAGAAGGCAACATGTAAGAATACTTTAGCAATTGTATTGAAGGGACTAGATCATTTTGTAGGCAACTTTGAAGGGTCATCGAGGGACTATGATCTTTATTTGAAAGGGACTATGATTATTTTATCGAGGGTCTTTTGCTAAAGTATCCCTACTTTCGAGGGACGTTACTAATGTTTCGTAAGGCAACAAGAGAGGTTACTCTATACGTGAAAGTGTGTAAAGTGTATAAATTCGGTTATTTAATCTTGAAAATTAGGATTTCTATGTTGCTTTTAGTCTTGCCATACAAACCCTAATTACTAAAAATTAAAATATGCGGAAAATAAATCCTAATCTATTACATTTTGTGAGTAGATACATAATTAGAAAAAAATGCGAGAAAATAAATCTACGCTATTATATCAGAGAGTGTGACCTATACAGTTTTTCTTGGAATTTAAATAGCAAAAAGAAAAAGAATGTTAGAAAAATGTTCAAATGTTTTTAGTGTTTTTGTAGAAAATAATTTAAGTTAATAATTAGTAATTAAAACCTATTTTTTTAATTAACTTTAATATTAAGAAAAGTTAATTAACTTAGTTAATTAATAAATAAAAATATGTGAAAAAATTAATTACTAACTAGAAAACCCTAATCCTAATTTGTTATAATTTTAAAAGGTTTAAGGTTAATAGTTAATTGGAAAATAATTAGTTAAGAAAATAGAATGAAAATAGGGTTAGAAAAAATAAGGAAAAACAAATGCATGGGGTGGGATTTGAACCCACGCCCTGGAAGTCACATGTATGCCCTTTATCCACTGCACGATGATGTTGATTGTGTTGTGAAATAGGAAGCGCTCAATTTGATATTAACCTGCATTGAAATATGAAAAACAAAAGAAATTGATAAATTGTATGGATTGAACCCACACCCTCACGCATAATGACCATCACTCTTACCACTGGGACACTTGTTGTTACATGTTAGTATAATCAGCATCATTCAATATATATAAAAACTTAATCCAATAATCAGAAGTCAAATAAAATTGAACATGCGCATGTTAGTGGGGTCAGGGAATTTTGAATGAGCCAATTACGTGGTGTCACACCTAGGTCACCTGAGTAAGGAGACTTGTGGAGGGTGGTCAACATTATCTTCTCCGGTGAGGAGATTTTGAGAACCTGTGAAATAAGAAAACTCAAAACACAATGGTGGCATTGGTTTGACCTGAAAGTGCCTGTAGAGTGGGTTTCAAAGAAAATGTTTCAAACT
Organism: Vicia faba; assembly: GCA_948472305.1. Taxonomy (NCBI): domain Eukaryota; kingdom Viridiplantae; phylum Streptophyta; class Magnoliopsida; order Fabales; family Fabaceae; genus Vicia; species Vicia faba. Next base: position 104,515 of record CATIWC010001851.1, read on the forward strand.
TCCCTAAAAATGCATCAAAATAGTTCCAAACATCATCATGAACACATATGTATGCATCAAATCATTCAAAAATGTGTATATTAAAAGTTTGAAATTAACGAAAGTTACCAAACTAGTGCGGTCGAGGGAGGGAGTTCTGGGATGCTACGAGCTTCAGGGATGATTGGAATGAGTTCCTGAAGTCTTCAGGAAGCTTGCTTAATGCTTGGAATGGACTGAAAACGGCTGGAGACACGAGTTTGATCGTGCCCTAGTTTCTTGAAAATTTGAAGTTATTAGGGTTTGTTCTTGAGGCAGTATACGTGTTCTTTGATGTCTGAAGGTGTCATGTATTTATAAAGATAAGATTAGGTCAACAAAAGTGAGATAAATCTTTTGCATTTTATGATCAAATATTTGATTGGAATTTTGCATGAAAACTTTCTTTTTTAGGCCAATGTTATGCCAATCATACTTACACAATTTTTCCAAGTTGTCATTATATTTTTAGGCTTCAAATCTGATCAAAACAAAAGTCCACAGACCTTGTATCATTTATTTGGTATTTTATTTGATTTATTTTGCTTTTAATTGAATAAAATCAAAATCAAAATAAATAAAAACAACAAAAATGAATGAATGGATTTAGAGGTCTAATATGAGGTCATGAACACATTTGAACCTAAAAACTTAGGCCCATTAGCCCAAAAGTTTAAGTTTGCTCAATTTTAACTTCATGCATTTTCTCAAAATTGCTCAATTTGCACAAATTATAACTCTCCCAATTTTTGTCATATGAAGATGATCTTGGACTTTTTGGAAACCTCAAATATGTCTCCTACAACTTTCATGTTGGTCAATGTTTCATTTGAAGTCTTTAAATTGATGTAAATTGCTTTGACAAAAAATATCTTTTTGTTGACTTTTAAAATGACCTGTAATGTTTTGGCTCATATCTCTCAAATGAATCATTTTTTGCCTTTATCTTAGAGAGAAAAAGTTGTGGAGAATTGAATTTCCTTCAAGATATGATTTGATTGAGGAATTTTTGATGAAGTATGTGAAAGTTATGCTTGGTCAAAGTTCAGTTAACTTCTCCTAATGAAAACCCTAATTTAGTAACTTTGGCTTTTGATGAATCTTGAGTTTTCTTGATGAATCATGATCAACCCTTAATCAAATGATGAATGTGTCCTCAAAATCTTAATGTTGACCAAAAATCTTGAAGTTTGACTGTCAATTGGTCAAAGTTGACTTTTTATCCAATACAATTGATTTTCAATCATATGGCTAATTAACTGAGCAAACTTGTGATATAAGGCTTGAAATTTGTCATGAGGATACCTTGATACATATGAGAAACCATGAAGTCCATTTGAGGCATTAGAAACTCAATTTCATTTAAGAGAAACAAAACCCTAGTTTTAGGTCAATTGCTTAGGAGGAGAGTTTGTCTGGTCAACCCTTGAGTAGTCTTGAGTGTTTGAGACCTTCATAAGCATGAGGAGGTATCTTGAATCAATTTGTCTTAAAGATGGGAGGGAAATTTTTTGGGTATAACACCTACGTATCCTTTATATGGAATCAGAGCGTCATAGTTTGGCTCACATGTTTCGGTTTGTTTTGTATTTTTTTACCTTGAAAAGGGTTTTAAAAGAAAAAGCCAAGTAACAAAATGAAGTTTGAATTGATTGGTTTTTTTTACCTTGAAAAATGATTTGGAAATTATTAGATGTTTTATGCATTTGCCAAGAAAAAGGTTTTAGTTTTAAGGATGCAAAAAGAAAAGAAAAACAACCAAGGGAGACTATCTAGAATCTAATACCTAATGTTATCATACAATGGTAGAACTAAAGTCAATGATGAAAGGGGAACCTGTAACTAAGTTAGAATGCATGGTTCAAAACCTAAAAAAACATGCACACAAGAATGAAAAGCAGGCGAGTAATCAACAAGCTCAAGAGATCACACACATGTCATGAGTAGTACACACTAGCTCAAGTCAAAAGGCCTAACTAAGATATCGAATCATAGAGGTGGGTAAAAGGGGAAGTTCCTGACCATAGATATCTCATCTAGGAAAGAAGGGGTCTCGAAAGCTACTGTTAACCAAGGTATCATGTTACCAAGGCAAGAAGTATAGAGTGGGAGGAAGTGAATGTCCAAGGCGACTAAGCACCTAACCAAGATATCAAGAATCGAGGTAGGAGATAGAATGAAATATAAATAAACATGGAGCATCAATGTTTCCCGACGTGAGCTCAAGAAAAAGTGTGGGGGATTGGTTACAGATCCTTTTTCCATCTGAGCGACTCGATAATGAGAGCAACACACTTCAAAGCATCAGCGTACAGCACGAGCTAAGGATGGTACAAACCGAAATTACGGGGGTTGATTATGAACCCTACTACGCTTGCCTTATTTTGAGGACAATGGGGAATGAGAATGGGACGTCTCTTTAAGGTCTTTGGGCAAAAATGTAAACACACAAAATAATTCGTACTTCGAGGTAGGTCTTTAAACAATCAACAAACACAATTAGTAAACAAGTGCGAAATGCTTTCTAATGGTCTTTAAACAGCGACTTCGAGTGCACACTCTTTATTATCCTACTTCTCATATATCTAGAAAGCGGTAAAATGTGGAAAGATAAACCAAGCTGTGAAGTAATACCAAACAGATCAAATGTTTGTTATACATCAACAAAGCAAAGTGAAAATACTCTGGAACACTTCACGCAAGCTATCATCAACAAATGAAATGGTCAGAAGTAATATCCAATACATTCATCCAGTGTACAATGCAAAAATAAATCGCAAGCAATGCGCCTCAAGCCAATATCTTGCACTGAGTCATGCTACACAAGAAAATTGTAAAATCCGAACACATGTGTCATGACGAATCGCCTTCCAAAACATGCACAATCTCACAAGAAAGTTAGAAAATAACAAGGGATATCAAATGTAACTCAACAATCGATATCACAATTTAAAATGGCATGTTATCAGGCATAAAGTGAAATGCAACAAGTAATGCAGACATAAAAGTGAATTCCGGGCAGCATGTACATTACACAAAGAAATGCATAAAATATCGATCTGAAACCGACCCAACTCGATACAAATGTCTTGTAATGACCAAAACAAAGGCAATGAAGCATAAACCAACTATTAAAACAAATTCAGGTGCATTTTACAAAACGGGGAAGCACTACAGTTATTTGTAAAATCAACCCGAAAACCATATCGAGATCAAGCAAATCTAAACACAAAGGTTCATAAACGAACAATAACACACAAACATGGCTTATGTGAAGATTAAACTCAATTTATATGTCAAAAAGTACCAAAAAGTATTAAATCCAAAAATTTGGTGTGCAAAACATCGGAGCGGAATCACATGAAAATTGCACGGTAACTCCAAAACGTGTCAATAGACTCAAAAAAGTGATTCACATGAATTAATTCCAAGCGGAGGTACTACTTCCAAATCCCAGGAAACAACTCCGTAACACGCCGATATCACTTGACAATGACATTTTAATCTTACAAACGAGTGTAAAAACATGTACCAGTGTATGTACATCCACTTAGGAATCATAAGTATCTTGTGAAGGAACATAATTCTCACTAACCAAGCCAAAAATCACATAATTCAAGTGTTAATGCAACTTTCAAATTTATTGTTTTGATGTTGAAAATTAAATGCATCAACAAATTAACGTGAAAAGTTGCATTAACTCATGAGTTTACAACTTAATCTCATTATAATTCCATAATCGGTATAAAATCTCAAATTCGGTATTTAAAAATTAATATACATTTTTCGAATGAAATTCAACATCTAATATCGATTATGTAATTATCTAACAAATTCCAGAATTCAAAATCATATCCACAATCAAGAATTAAGTCAACAATTCAATTCGCACCAAAATTCACATTATGACATGATACTACACTTCAAAGTCCAACTCATGAAACAAACTCCAATGGCTAACAAACCACTTGAAACTCTTCTTTAATTCAAGAAACAACAACCTCCGTCAATTTAACAAAAAATCTAACCTACTCCACACTTTGGCATCATTGATATCTAATTAAAGAATCACAAACAAATATCCAACACTATAATCACATCAATCATCTAATTGAACTTCAAATCAATTCATACACATCAATTATGAAATTATCACATAATCAACTAATCAATATAATCAATTATTGCAATAAGCACTTGAATAAAAAATTAGAAGTTACTGGAAAATAGAAGTGGAGGAACGAAATTGGAACCCAAGAGGGAGACTTGGTTGGACGGTGCGATGCCGGAGGAAGCGCGATCACATGATCACAGTGAGAGAATGAGGGCGTGCAACATCAGCACAGAGGGGAGTGGTCGAACGACTTCTATGTCGCGATCGGAAATCGCTGGGCGGAGAGTGGCCAGAATCACGGCGGTGGCTGCTCGGAGAAAGAGAGGGAGATCTTTACACATTTTTGTGATCTGTGTTCTTGAAGGTTGATGAAGATTGTTGGTGTTCTTGATGAAAATTGAAGAAAAATGGAGAGAAAAGTTTCTAGATCCTTGAGAGAATAGAGAGAGAAATTTGAGAGGTTTGTGAGAGTGAGTTAAGTTATCAGATAAATTCTGATTTTTTTGAATATATTCTCCTTAAATTGGGCCTTGGATTTGAATTTGGGTTGGGCTTTGTTTTGTCAGTGTCAGCAAATTTAATGCACAATGTGAGTGAAAAATGCCACATCATCATTGGTGCAAAATATGGACTCGAGCTCAACATCAAAATCGAAGCTTACGAAATTTGTGACACGATGCCAAAAGAACAGACTCAATCGGATAAACGACGTGAAAGTTATAAACTTTTGAAGACTCACTAACACAGAGCAGAGTTAGCTAATGTAGATTTTTCTCAGTTAATTTCACCGTTCAATTTAGAAAGAATGCCGCGAATGAAAATCCACCGATCAAAATACGAACTCGGGGTCTGAAGAAAATTTATAGTTGACATCATTTGTGAAATTGTACCGAAAGAACCATCTATATATGATAAAAAAATCAAAGAAGTTATGATTTTTACAATATCAGAAAACGGTGAATTAAAATTTCGGTTCAGCACACTAAATTTCTCTTGTAATCCATAACTTCAGGGGCATTCCTCGAAGAATTAGTTTTTGACCCGAACATATGAATCAAAGATAAAATCAAGATAGATTTTTCTCCCAAAGAACGGTTCAAAAAAAATATCCAGGTGAAAGTTATGCATTTTTGAACGTTCGCGAAATAATAGTTCAACACAGTATTTTCACTATTCTTTCACTGTTTAGCTTCAAAGTACTCGCGCATTTGGAGATCCTACTCGAAGAATTGGCTCTCGAGCCGAACATGAAAGTTGTAGGAATTAACAAGACGATTCAAACGCTCCAGGAGGCACTCAAAGATAATACTCTAGTCAAAAGTTATGAATTTTTGAGCATCCGAAAACCAGAGAAAACGTAAATCCACTGTATACCGCAATTCAAGTATTTTGCACTTTAGAAAATCTTCCTTATAAAATTAGCCTTCGACATGAACGGTTAAAATGAAGAAGACCTCAAGACGACTCAAAAGACTGAAGAATTAATCCCAAACCATCTTTTGAACTCAAGTTATGAATTTATGAGCTTGAAATCAACCGTACTGAATTTCTGTCTGCACTGTCTCAAATCGATTGGAAAACTTGACTTTTCGCACAATTCAGAGCATGCTGAAACATATAAGAGCTTAACATGTTGATGACTTGCTTGGTTTTTGATTGGATAGCATGGAAAACATGTGAATCACATAAAAATGTGGAAAACCTTGAGTTCTGCTTCACATTGCTGCTTAAGAGAACAATCAATTTTCGTAACTTTTTCTTGCAGAGAAATACCTCGATTCCATGAGCATAAATCTATGATATGAATGGATGCATATGGTAATGAAATATAAGCTAATTAGAATTAAAATTAAGAGTGCAATTTTTGGGTGCAACAGCTTCCCCTATTTAATCTTTTTTAACCAAAGGGTGAGAGTGGCGCAAGCCTTTCGATCAATCAGGATGAAAGAGGATTAAATGCTTAATAGAATCGTAAAATTTGCACTCTGAAGTCAGTCGGGTATTATTTATTTTTTGTTTTTCTATTTTTCTTTTTCTTTTTCTTTTTGTAAGTGGTGGTTATCAGGGGTAGGTGTATGCCAGGTCAAGATTAGACACATAAAAAGAGAATTGGGGTAACAAGAATCATGTGTTCAGAGTTGGTAGCGGACACGTAACAAGAAAGAGACTGGAGGAAAGAACTCTAACAAAGATATCAATGACATATGTCCATAGGAAAGGACATATAACAGGAAAGAGGATGAAAGAAATGACTCTAACCAAAGATATCAAGAATATATGTTTGGAGGAAATGACATATAACAAGAAAGAGGCCGGAGGAAAGGACTCTAACCAAAGACATCAAAAGTACCTGTCCGGAGGAAAGGACACAAACGAAAGAGATATCAAAATATACATGTCCGGAGGAAATGACACATATAAAAGAGGCCATATGAAAATACTCTTATAAAGGATATCATAACTATACATTCGGAGGAAAATACATATACGAAAGAGACCAGAAGAAAGAACTCTATCGAAGATACCACAAAGACTAACTACAGATATCCCTATCAAAGATATCAAAGGTACATGTCCGGAGGAAAGGACATATATGAAAGAGATATCGAATATACATGTCCGAAGGAAAGGACACATAAAAATACATCGATATATGTCCAAAGGAAAGGAAATATACAAGGAAAGAGGCTAGAAGAAAGGACTCTAACCAAGGATATCAGGAATATACGTCCGGAGGAAAGGACATATAACCAAAGATATCATAAATGTATGTTCAAAGATGGTAGCGAACATACGACAAAGACTAACCAAAGAAATCCATATCAAATATATCATCCATACATGCTTGGAGGAAAGGACATATGCGAAAGACATCGATATATGTCCGGAGGAAAGGACATATACAAGGAAATTGGCCGGAGGGAAGGACTCTAACCTAGGATATTACGAATATACGTCTGAAGGAAAGGACATATAACCAAATATATCACAAATGTATGTTAGGATCTGGTAGTGAACATACGACAAAGACTAACCGAAGAAAGCCCTATCAAAGATATCATCCATACCCGGAGGAAAGGACACATACAAAAGACATCAGAGATATATATCTAGAGGAAAGAACATATAACGGGAAAGAGGCTGGAAGAAAGGACACTAACCAAGGATATCAGGAATATACATCCGAAGGAAAGGACATATAACCAAAGATATCACAAATGTATGTTCGGAGCTGGAAGCGAACATACGACAAAGACTAACCAAAGAAATCCCTATCAAAGATATCATCCATACATGTCCGGAGGAAAGGACACATGCGACAGACATCGACATATGTTCGAAGGAAAAGACATATACAAGGAAAGAGGCCGGAGGAAATGAATCTAACATAGGATATCAAGAATATACGTCCGGAGGAAAGGACATATAACCAAAGATATCACAAATGTATGTTTGGAGCTGGTAGAGAACATACGACCGAGAGTAACCGAAGAAAGCCATATCAAAGATATCATCTATACATGCCCGTAAGAAAGGACACGTACGAAAGACATCGATATATGTCCAGAGGAAAGCACATATAACGGGAAAGATATTGAGTACATTCTAGATAAAATTAGGCACATACGAACAAAGAAGATACCGATCGAAGACGGCTCTAACAAGGAATGCTAACCGAAGATAGACTCTTGGAGAAAGAACACCAAACAAAGGCGAACTTACTGGGGATAAGATATATATGTCTCGTTAGATTTAGACACATACATGAAAGAGACCGACCAAAACAAACTCTAACAAAAGACGCTTGAACATAAGAAAACTTGCAATGACAAGGAGACTAACCAAAGCTACACTATTGGAGAAAGAACACTGATCAGAAGTGAACTTAGCCAGGGGATTCGCGTTTGTATTGAAACCAAATAGAACGTAAGCAGAAGGAAAACTTGCAAATAGAAAAGATACCAACTTTAAGGACTCTAGATAAGGGTTGCCAAAACGCGTTGGAATTTAAGAGATTGAAAATACACAAGAACTATAATACCCCTCAGACCAAAGGCGGGGTGTATTTCTTCAAGAGTGGAAATTATCTAAATTACCACACACCAAGTATGGATGCTCAAATACTTGAGAAATAAGAAAGGTTATGCACCGACTTTTACTGGCACTCTAACAGCAAGGCAAACACGGGCAAGATAACCAAGGGCTTGCATGGTTAAAGGAAGACCACGACTCACTTGGGAAATGGGAGACACCAAAGACCCGAATGATGGTAAACCAAAATAGACTCCTCTGGGGAAACATGATAGGATCACCCTAAAGGCTAGCTATAGAAGTAATTCAAATCTGAGTGCACAACAATCTGGTTACTTCAGGTGAACATAATTGGCTTATACTTATGCATCTTTGAATTTTTCTCCTTTTGGTAGATGCAATGTAATGATGCACTGGGGAAATCACGACAATAATATAGACTACTAAGTAGACAAGGAAATTACGGACGATTATCTTTGCACATCTGATCTTCTATAGAGAATAATCAATCTGAACTTCAATGGGGAATCAATATTCATAACCATCAACTTCTACGGATCGAAATCACTGGGAAAGTTGCTTTATGGGAGAATACTGCAAAAATTAATTGCAGTTCAGAGAAAAACTTGAAATCTGGTCAAACTCATGACTTCTTGAGGAACAAATTCCTTGTCTTTTGTCCGGATAAGGAGAACTCCGCTAGGAATTGAAACTTTCTCGCGTAGATTTTTTTGATGAAGACAACTTCTATTGGGGATAATGAGAATTCTTAAATAAAAATAATTGTACTAAGACCACACTGGGGATATTACCATTGTGGGTAAAAATCTTCACTTGGGGAAGAAGCAAGAATCTTTGAAATAGAACTGCACAGGGGAATATCCTAAACATCTTCTATCAATGGGGATAAAAAGAGTTATGATCGGAAATCATTTGTATAAGCAACACTGGAGAAATAGAACACTTGTTGGGGAAATAAAACTTGCTTCACTGGGAAATAATAGGCAAGTTAATCCGAAAGGTCCTCGACATTTGACCCCGATTAGGGAAAAATCTACCTCCTCCATTGGGGATCAGAGAAGATGTAAATGGTAGTATCAACAATACCCACTACATTGGGGATAACCATATTTGCAAGATTCACGTCAACAAGGACTTGTATTGGGGGAGAAGAAATTGCACCATCGGGCATAATAACCGTCTTCATGGGGATACCAACCAGAATCTCCTATAGATAAACCAAAATCTCTTTAAGAAACTCTAACATGGGAAGACCGCACCGGGGAGGAAAGGTACAAACTTCAGTGAGGATGAAAATGCACATTTCATGGGGAATACGAGCGTCACCCTCAATGGGGAAGCAGAATGTCGACTTCAGGGGGAGTATATCAAGAATCTACTGTTGGTAAATAAAAAAGCTCCTCTAAGAAACTTCTAAAGACACAGACTGTGTTGAGAAGGAATTATACTCGGACGAGATTACGCCTTCACTGAGATAAAGGATTATGTCTTGAGAAGAGGTGAGCATTCACTGGGGAAATTGGATTCCATTATGCAGGAATTCTCATACTTTAAGGCCCTCATGTTGGTCACATACATAACTTCCTTGATTCATTTGTTGGTACGCTTCTTATCATAAAAGACCAATAGTACCTGCAAAAAGGGAAATTACAACCACATGCCCCAGGTATGGAATGGTAACCTTCACGGAGGAATAAACAGTCTGAACTACCGACCACTGGGAAAAAACTGTGATGTAAGATTACAACTCTAACATGTCAACTCCTAGGAGGAATGCCACTGAAAAGTGGACTTTGGAGAGGATACTGCGAAAATAAATTGCAGCTCTTTGAAAAGAAATCATCATGACTTCAAACAACTCCTAAGTTCCTGGGGAGAAAATCCATTCTCCTTCTACAGAGAAATAAGGAATGCTTTGCTAGGGAATAAAGATCTTTGACGAGAAACCCCTTACCAAACAGACCTTTGAAGAGTACTTATGGATCCTTTATTGGGAAAAGGATTCCTTTTAGGAAACAATGTTTCCATCATGAACCTTGTATGGGTAACAACCTCAAATGCTTCCTGCTCTCTTGCACGTACTCTATTGAGGATAACAATCCAAACTTCAATTAGAGATAATGATCCTAAATTCGGATGAAGGAACACCAATAACCCGTACTTAGGCATTTGATGAGATGAGGATAATCAAACCTTATTTCCTGTCATTCACAAGTTGTTTATTCTGTGCTTAGGCTCAATCTACTCAAACTCTAAAGTGGAGGAATTCCCCTGCATAACGCCTTGCCCCAATCTGTAGGGCCTTTGAAGAAACTTGCTTCGAGAGGACTTTCTTAGATCTGTACCATCAAGATAACCTGCCCCAGTATTATGAACTTCAGAACACTTCCCATGACTGACCCGAGTTGGAAGCGGTTTCAACCATGCTTGATTGAATGCCCTTGCATCTTCAGATTATGAAATGATTCTCCTCTGATCAACAGATGCTCGGAGAGATTTGTCAAATCTCGGCATAACTTCCCTTGTTTGACTATACTTTGAGGGATCAAATCCCGACTTGAATTCCCGAAATTGGATAATTTTGAGATTTCTCCTCTCGACTCTGATTGCCTCAAGATGGCTATGTTTGACAATGATCAGTGCTGGGAAAATAAACCCGCTCATACTCAACAGAGTTTTAAACCTTTCCCTTTTAGGGTAATTTACTTATGCCTTGGAATAAAGCTAGTACACAATCGTACTTCTCAACTTGAATTGCCTCATTGTTCAAGAAGATACTTGAAGCAATATGTCTCTTAGGACCAAACTAAAAGTGATACACCATTACTTAACGAAGACTTATAGGCAATCAAAAATTACACACAATCTGCTTTAGATCATTTCTCAAAATAGTCTTCTTTTACTCAACAGAGTCAATAGAAGGTTTGTCCCAGATTAATAACATTCTCGAAAATAATTTACTTCTCAACGACACCCTGAAGCAATTTGTCCCTCGGGATAATCGAACCTTCATCTGATGCTCATTATGCATGCTTACTTGATGTTTAAGTACTTGTTTATATGCAAAGAATGTTTATTCTAAGAATGATAATTCTAATGCAAATCATATGCTTATCTTGAAGTTAAAAACTTTTATTGAAAAGATATTGAAACATCGAATTTTTATGTACAAAAGAAAGTAAAAATATGGAGTGATACCAACTAAAAAGTCTTAGAAAGCCTCCTAGGATTCAGATTACCGTACTCTCGTTACAGTATTTCTTCGAATTAACCCATGCTTCAGTTAGGACTTTCAAGGGTTGTAAAGTGGCCTGGTTCATGGCTTTAGAAAAAAAGATTTAAGGCTTAAAATATTTGGTGCCCACCCATTCTCCATGATATTCTCCAGTCCTACATTCAGCTAACTCGATATGAGCACTCATCTCTCACGAGGAGCTTACAATTATTGAGGAACCACTAAGGTTTCTTGGACACGACAGTCACTCACCTCCCGACGGGTGAAGGATAACCATTGTGGTTGATCCTTAGATGCACAATCCTGACGAGATTTGAATACTCGATCAGATTAATTAAACACTACCCTTCCTCGGGTTTAAAAAGAGGGTTTTTTTCTGAATAGATAAGAAAATCCTACTTCAAGGCTCAAAGGAGTTGACGAGTGTCTATATCCTTTATATCTCTGGTGTTTAGGAATTTGAACAATACTTGTACATCGTTAGTAGGGTTTTATCCTAAAGCATACCATTTGAGATTCTAGGTATATTTCTCATCATCCTCCCTCCAGAGGTATTTGCTTTGTTCACAAGAATTGAGTATCAAAAGAAAAGAAAAAACATTTAAGAGTGAATACGAATGGATTAATTCAAGACAAATATATTCAATGCATTATGATTAATATTAAAAAATAAGCCAGTTTTGCATACAAGAAAGTACCAAACGAAACAAGAAAGATTACAAACGAGAATACAAATGAAACTAGAAATTTCCATGTTGAGGAGTCTAGACTCCGTATGGACTTATTGCTTCAGAAGATGCCCTTGCAATCTTGACATTCACTGAGTTAAAGGAGACTTCAAATCCGACACTTTGGTGTGAAATTGATGACCTTTTCACTAAGGAAGTCTTTCACTTCATCTTTGAATGGGTTACAACCTTCAGTTGGATGGCCAGGTGCCCCAACATGGTAATCACAAAGGATTCCCTCAAAAGATATGATGAATGCTTTATCAAGATAACTTTCATAAACTGCATCACAAAGTATCTTCTACTACAGAGAAGAAATGCCATCCATCTTCTACTACCTAGAGAGAAAATCAACAGCTGAATTCCAGGGCATCTCCTACTACACAAAAGAAGAACCATCTTTTACTACACAAAAGCAATATTCAGAAACCGTAACAAAGGATATTCTACTACACATAAGAAAATAAACTTCATCTCCTACTACACAAAAGAGAACTTTTAGCGATTGAATTCCGGGGAGTCTCCTACTTCACAAAAGAATCTCTGTCTTCTACTACAAATAAGAAAAATTCAAAAACTATAACAAAGGATATTCTACTACACAGAAGAAAATAAACTCTGAATGTAGAAATCAACCTTTGAGGTAAATTTTTCTTCTACACAACAACATATGTCCAAGAACTAGACATATTATACTTCTTCATCATAGAAGCATCACCCTATCTCCTACTACACAGAAGAAGCACTCAGCTGAGTAGAAAGAGCCTGAAACGGTTTTTCCAAATAGTGATTGGACTTTAGAAAAGCGCCACACAAGTGCCAGAATTTATAATTCAACCTCTTGCAGTCTTCACTATCATAACCAGGTGCCCAAGAATGGGAGACACATCTAGCATTTGCATCGAAATCATGAGAGGTTTGTTGGAAGAAGACCCAAAGAACATAATTTTACCAAATGAGTTTTCAACAGACGAGGAAGTAATTGGATGTAAGGCATTGGGATTGTGTCAACATGCTTCTAAAGCTTCTCCTGTCTCTATTGATAAGGTTTTCCCCATGGATTCACTTGGAAACCAGAAACTAGCTGCTGACGAGAAAAATCTGGGAACACAAAGTTCTGGATGAGACCCACAAAGTATTTCATGATTTAAAAAAAGGTCCCATAGGATGGGATGAATGAAAACTTTTGTTGCAATAACATATATAAGAACACTTTCCTTTGTTGACGCTGTCTTCAGAACTTCCATACCCGCCTCAATTTCGTCTTCAACTGACAGTTTTCATCTTTCAAAAATTCTTAACCACAAACCATGGCTTTACATGTCTAACACAAATAACCCCCCTATCCTTTCATCTCAGTCAATCCCCCTCAGAGTTGTTCCATACCCGGGCTCTGAACACATAACAGTGAGAATTCAAGCATGCAATTCTAAAGAGAATACCATGTCTGAATGAGAATTTCCTTAACTCTGAGTACCTGTTATAAATGCATGAGGATGCATGAGGTGTATGAGTGGATGCAATATCATGTTCAATCATTTTAAAGAAACCCACATGCTTTAAATTCAGATATTGATTCAGTAGGAAATGGACAAACACAACATAAAGCTCACAAGCGCGATTCCTTTGAAATGGAATGAACATGTGTGTTAACTTTTTTCATGCATACATTTTTTATACATTTCTTTTGTGGAGGCAAATATGCCATGATGCAAGATGCAATAACATATGGAATGAAGGTTTCCAACACCATAAATATGTCGTACTGTCTTCAGACACACCAAGAATACCATAATCAACAGTCTAGAACATAACCATAGAATCATAGTCACCATCAGAACAATACGGTCACCATCAGAACATAGTCACCATCTGTACCTGTAAAGAATATTCCCTCCCAACTCACAGGTCAAGACTAGGTCAAGGTAAAGTCAATGGTAACCCAAAATCATAGGTTCACTTGAGAGTACTATCATCGTACACCTACGTGATAATGATAACACCTCATTAAAACCTCATCTGAGCGTGGATGACACACCCGTATAGGGTAATCTACATCCCCTATCTATCATGTTCCACTCTATTCCCAATTTTCATATTGTTTGTCACTTGACCTGGGTATTGGGCATTTTGCCTCAATAGTAACATCCCACCCAACCTGAAAAACCAGCAAATCCAATACAACACCAATATATGGAAAACAATAAAGATAAAATGCAAACATATGCTCAAATAAACATGTACAAATGAATAAAATGTAAATCATAACAAAATAGACACCCAAAGAAAAGAAAATAATATCTAGGAGAGACTCCGGGATGGACCTGTATTTGGTCAATCTTTTCCCAGTGAAGTCGCCAACTGAAACCACCGGCTGAACAAATTATCGAGATGAAATCAATGAAGTTGCCATCGAACATTTTTTATCCCACGTGAAGGGAAAGTTAAACATCGAGTAAACATGATAAGGGTGAAATCAAGGTCAAACGACCGAGAGATACGGGTAAGTGAGTCGATTACGTAAGGGGAAGGTATTAGCACCTCTCACGCCCCTAATACTCTATGGGACCTACTCCTGTTGTTCTAATCAAAGGGTGTATCCATATCTAAAGCTTACGATCTAGGAAACAAAATGCAAAGAGGGAATGCATGCAAAAAGAAAAACACGGGGAAAAGAAGAATTTTTTTTATAAAGTTTCACTCGATTGATCCCCGCGACAGATGCTACGTATCCTTTTTAAGGAGTCAGAGCATCATAGTTCGGATCTCATGTTTCAGTTTGTTTTGTTTTTTACCTTGAAAAAGGGTTTTAAAATAAAAAGCCAAGCGACAAAATTTAGTTTGAATTGATTGGTTTTTTTTACCTTGAAAAAGGATTTAGAAATTATTAGATGTTTTATGCATTTTCCATGAAAAGAAAAACAACTATGTTTTAGTTTTAGGATCTAATCCCTAATGTTATCATACAATGGTGGTCCTAAGGTCAAGGATGAAAGGGGAACTTCTAAATAAGTTAGAATTCATGGTTCACAACCTAATGTCTATCTTAAATCACGACCAAAGGTTGAATTGAGAAGCCCTAAGGGAACATGGCAAAGATTTAAAACCTAAGAAAACATGCACACAAGGATGGAAAGCAAGCAAGAAATCAACAAGCTCAAGAGAGCACACACATGTCACGAGTAGTCCATACTAGATCAAGTAAAAAGGCCTAGCCAAGATATCGAGTCATCGAGGTAGGTAAAAGGGGGAAATTCCTGGCTATAGATATCTCATATAGGCAAGAAGGGTCTTGAAAGCTACTTTTAACCAAGGTATCATGTTACCAAGGCAAGAAGTGAAGTGAATGTCCAAGGCAAGTTAAGGAGATAGAAGGAAATATTAAAAAACCCAGAGCATCAACATTGTCCAACGTGAGCTCAAGACAAAGTGTGGCGATTGGTTACAGATTCCTTTTCCATCTGACCGACTCGACAACAAGAGAAACACACTCTAAAGCATCGGCGAACAACGCGAGCTAAGGATGATAAAAACGAAATTGCGGGGATTGATTGTGAACCCTACTATGTTTACCTTCATTTGAGAACTTAACAATGTGGAATGGGAATGGGATGCCTCTTTGAGGTCTTTGAGCACAAACGTAAACACACAGAAGAATGCCTACTTCGAGGTAGGTCTTTAAACAATCAACAAACACAATTAGTAAATAAGTGTGGAATGCCTTCTAAAGGTCTTTAAACAGCAAATTCGAGTGCACTCTTTATTATCCTACTTCTCATAATCTCTAGAAAGCGTTAAAATGTGGAAAGATAAACCAAGCAGTGAAGTAATACCAAACAGATAAAATGTCCATTATACAACAAGCAAGAAAAGAAAAAATACTCCAAAAAACTTCGCGCAAGCTATCATCAACAAATGAAATGGTCAGAAATAATAATCGATGCAGTCATCTAGTGTACAGTGTGAAAATAAATTGCAAGCAATGTGCTTCAAGCCAATATCTTACACTGAGCCATGCTACACAAGCAAATGGTAAAATCTGAACACATGTGTCGTGACGAATCACCTTCCAAAACTTGCACAATCTCACAATAAAGGTTACAAAATAACAAGGGATATCAAATATAACTCAACAATCAACATCACAAGTTAAAAGGGCATGCTATCAGACATAAAGTGAAATGCAACAAGTAATGGAGAGATAAAAGTGAATTCCGGGAAGCATGTACAATACACAAAGAAACGCACAAAACATTCTGAAACCGACACAACTCGATAAACATGTCTTATAATGACCAAAACAAATGCAATGAAGCATAAACCAATAATTAAAACCAAATTCGTATGCGTTTTACAAAACAGGACAGCACTACAGTTATTTGTAGAATCAACCCAAAAAACATACCGGAATCAAGCAAATCTAAACACAAAGGTTCATAAACGAACAATAACATACAAATGTGGCTTTTATGAAGATTAAACTCGATGTATATGTCAAAAAGTGCGAAAAAACATTAAATCCAAAAATTAGGCGCGCAAAACATCGGAGCAGAATCACATGACAATCGCACGGTAACTCCCAAACGTGTCAACGGATCCAAAAAAATAGTTCCCGTGAATTAATTCCAAGCGGGGGGTACTACTTCCAAATCTCGGGCAGAAACTCTGTAACACATCGGTATCACTTGACAATTACATTTTAATCTTACAAGCGAGTGTAAAAATATGTATCGATGTATGTACAACCATTTAGGAATCATAAGTATGTTGTGAAGGAACCGAATTCTGACAAACCAAGCCAATAATCACATAAATCAAGTGTTAATGCAACTTTTGGATTTATTGTTTTGATGTTAAAAATTAAATGCAATAACAAATTAATATGAAAAGTTGCATTAACTCATGAGTTTACAACTTAATCTCATCATAATTCCATAATCGATATCAAATCTCAAATTCGGTGTTTAAAAATTAATATCAATTTTCCGAATGAAATTAAACATCTAATATCGATTATGTAATTATCTAACCAATTTCGGATTTCAAAACCATATCCACAATCAAGAATCAAGTCAATAATTCAATTCGCACCAAAATTCACATTATGACATAATACTACACTTCAAAGTCCAACTCATGAAACAAACTTCAATGGTTAACCAACCACTTGCAGCTCTTCTTTAATTCAAGAAACAACAACCTCCATCAATTTAACAAAAACTCTAACATACTCCACACTTTGGCATCATTTCATAATCAAATGCAACTTCTACAATTCAATTTTTAACTAATTCGAACTCTTAGGCATTTCAGCAAACACCTAAAATACAAAAATATTCCAATTCCAAATTCAAAGGTTCAACTCATATTGATATCCAATTCAAGAATCACAAACAAATATACAACACTTTAATCACATCACTTATCTAATTGAACTTCAAATCAATCCATACACCTCAATTAAGCAATTATCACAAAATCAACTAATCAATACAATAATTATTGCAATAAGAACTTGAATAAAAAATTATAAGTTACCGGAAAACCAAAGAGGAGGAACAGAATTGGAACCAAAGAGGGAGACTCGGTTGGACAGTGCGGTGCCGCCGGAAGCGCGATCGTGTGATCGCGGTGTGAGAAGGAGGGTGTGCAGCGTTGGCGCGGAAGGGAGGGGTCGGACGACTTCGGCGTCACGGTCAGAAATATCCGGGAGGAGGGTGTCCAGAATCATGGAGGTGGCTGATCAGAAAAAGAGAGGGAAACCTTTTATTTTATTTTTATTTTTGTTTTTGAAGGTTGATGAAGATTGTTGGTGTTCTTGATGAATGTTGAAGAAAAGTTGAGAGAAAAGTTTCTAGATCCTTGAGAAAATAGAGAGAAAATTTGAGAGGTTTTTGAGAGTGAGTTAAGTTATCAGAGAAATTATATATATTTTTTAATATATTCTCCCTCCAATTGGACCTTGGGTTTGAATTTGGGTTGCACTTTGTTTTGTCAGTGTCAGCAAATTTATTGTACAATGTGAGTGCAAAATGTTACGTCATAATCAGTGCGGAATCACGACTCGAGCTCAACATCAACATTAAAGCTTGTGAAATTTTTGACGTGATGCCTAAAGAATGGACTCAATCGAATAAACAACGAGAAAGTTATGAATTTTTGAAGATGCACTGACACAAAGCAGAGTTAGCTAATGTAGATTTTTCTCAGTTAATTTTATCGTTCAGTTTAGAAAGAATACCGCGAACGAAAATCCTCCGATCAAAATCCTAACTCGGGGTCTGAATCAAATTTGTATCTAATATCATTTGTGACATTTTTCCGAAAGAACCGTCTCGATACGATAAAAATTGAAGAAGTTACGATTTTTACAATATTGGAAAACAGTGAATTAAAATTGGGTTCACTACATTAAATTTCTCTAGTAATCCATAATTTTGGGGACTTTCCTCGAAGAATCAGCTTTCGACCCAAACATACGATTCAAAGATAAAATCAAGACGGATTTTTTACCCATAGAACGGCTCAAAAACAATGATCTAGGCGAAATTTATGAATTTTTGAACATCCACAAAATAACGGTTCAGCACAGTATGTTCACTATTTTTTCACTGTTTAGCTTCAAAGTACTCACGCATTTGGAGATCCTTCTCAAAGAATTGGCTCTCGAGCCGAACATGAAAGTTGGAGAAAATAAAAATATGATTTAAACGTTCCAAGAGGCACTCAAATATGATACTCTAGTCATAAGTTCTAAATTTTTGAGCATCCGAAAACCAGAGAAAAGGTAAATCCACTGTATACCGCAATTCAAGTATTTTGCGCTTCAGAAAATGTTCCTCACAAAAGTATCCTTTAACATGAACATATGAAATGAATAAGACCTAAAGATGACTCTAACTACTTAAGAATCAATCCCAAACCATCTTCTGAACTCAAGTTGTGAATTTCTGAGCTTGAAACCCACCGTACTGAATTTCTATCTGGAGTGTCTCAAATCGACTGGAAAGCTTGACTTTCCGCATAATTCAGAGAATGTTGAAACACATAAGATCTTAAAATGTTGATTACTTGCTCATTTGTTGATTGGATAGCTTGGAAAAAATGCGGATCACATAAAAATGCAGAAAACCCTGAGTTTTGCTTCACAGTGCTGCTTAACCAAACAATTAATTTTCACAATTTTTTCTTACAGAGAAATACGTCGATTCCATGAGAATAAGTCTATGATATGAAAGGATGCATATGGTAATGAAATATAAGCAAATTAGAATTAAAATGAAGAGGGCATATTTTGGGGCAACAATGTTACCTTTATCAGGGTGACTTGCAGTTAGCTCTCTGGATTGTTCTATCTGTGCTTTAGTAGACAGACCTGTGCTGGATTGAGAATTCACTGACTCAGTGTTTGTGAATTCAAAAACTTCCTTCCTAAGTACTTCATCAGTTTTCACACATGATGTTCCAACATTGTCTCCAACATCCTCATTCTCTTCTGTAATTGAATCATCAATTTTCACATTGATAGATTCCATTGTCATTCCAGTTCTGGAGTTATAAACCCTTTAAGCTCTTTTGTTTAAAGAGTAACCCAGAAATATTCCTTCGTCCCCTGTGGGATCCTTCTTGTCCATTTTATCTTTGTGAGTAAATATATGACATTTACTTCCAAAAATATGAAAGTGTTTAACTTTAGGTTTCCTTTGTTTCCAAACCTCATAAAGAGTATTAGATGTGCCTTCTCTCAAAATGACCCTATTATAAATATAACAAGTAGTATTCCTAGCTTCAGTCCAAAACTCAAATGGCAATTGCTTAGCACTAAACATCACTCTAGCTGGTTCTTGTATTGCTCTAGTCTTTTGCTTAACAATTCCATCTCCCTGAGTTTTCTAGGAATACGAGAACTCATGGATTATTCCTTCAGAATCACAAAATTGAGAAAATTTTGTATTCTTAAACTCTAATTCATTGTCACTTCTGACTGTGGAAATAATACTTTTCTTCTCCTCTTAAATGCTTTGACACAGATCTTTGAATATTTCAAAGGTATTTGATTTTTCTCTAAGAAAATCCATCCAAGTATATCTAGAATAATCTAAAACTACAAAGACATACCATTTTCCTCCCAGGTTGTCTATTTGTAATGGTCCCATTACATCCATATGAAGAAGTTCCAATACTCTTGAAGTAGTCTTATGTTGCAACATTGGGTGTGATATCGTGATTTTCCTTTTACCTACACACTAATCACAGACTTTTATTTCTTCGAACTTGAGCTCTGGAGTATCTCTATTATTTGAGATTCCCACAAATTTTTGGTTTCCTAGCTTCACTTCATCCTTATTGGTTGTTGCACATGTGGAATAGTAGCCAATTATTTGATATTCCCACAAATAATAGTTATCTTTGGACCGTATGCATTTCATTAGAACAACTTATTTTTCATCTTCGACCAAACATTTTGATTTTGGGAAGTTGACTAATAGACCTTGGTCACATGATTGACTAATTCTAATAAGATTTGCAGTCAATCCCTTGACAAACATCACATCTTCTAAATTGGAAGAACCAACACACATCATATTTCCAACTCTTTTGATCTCACCTTTAAACCCATCACCAAATCTTACAGAACCTATAGGATGAGGCTTGATATCCACCAACATCTTCTGGACCCCTGTCATGTGTCTAGAGCATCCACTATCAAAGTACCAGTCTTTACGAGTTGAGTCTCTTAAGGAAGTATGAGCTATAAGCTTGATATCTCTATTCTCAACATTTCTCTTTTTCCCATCTTTATTAGCCTTGAAACAAACTGAAGACTGTTTATCTCCATACAATTCATAACAGAAAGGCTTTATATGACCAGACTCACCATAATAGTGACATCTCCAAGTAGATAGAGTTTTATTTGAAGATTCGTCATATTTTCTAGGATGTTGTAACATGTGTTTGAACATGTTGATCTTTTTATTCTTCTCATAAGAAAAGAACTTCTCTTTTGACATTTTCCAAAATTTATTATCAGACTGATAATGAAATTTGGTATATTCATCCTCTTTCACCATATTTATGGAATCAGTCAAGTTATCAAGCTTAGAGTTTGAGCGTGTTACCTCAATTTATAGATGAGAAACAATACTTAAGAGTTGCTTCCTTTTATTCTCCAAATCAGTAATGATATTCCTTTCCTCTTCCTTTTTCTTGAGGCTTTCTTCACACCTGTCACAAGTATCCATGTAGGACACATCCAGGTCTTCATAAAGATCATTCTCATCACAAGCTTCAACTTCAGTTGCCCATCTTCCAGATAGAGCCAACATAAGTTTAGAAGTCTCAGAATTGTCTTCATCTTCTGACTTATCATCATCAAACTAAGATGTAGTGAAATTTTTTTGTTGTTTCTTGTGGAAGATGGGACATTCATGTCTAATATGACCATATCCTTCACATTCAAAGCATTGAATGCCTCTTTTTTTGACTTTACTTCTCTTCTGATCTTATTTTCTTCTGAGAATCAAGATCGTTATTGATGTCATATGAGATGTCTTTGACATCTGGTCTCTCTCTTCTATCCAATCTTTTTAATATCCTATTGAATTTCTTCCCAGGTAGAACAATGGTATTAGATAGGTCCTCATCAGTATCCATCTCAGCTTGACCTTTATCATCTTCAGCATTGGATATAAAAGCTATGCTATTGTTCTTTTTCTCATCCTTGTCACCAATAGCCAATTCAAATGTTTGAAGTGACTCAATAAGTTAATCAACTCTCATGTTGTTGATGTCTTGAGCTTCTTCAATTGTTGTGACCTTCATGTCAAATCTCCTAGGCAAGGACCTAAGAATCTTTCTGACCAACTTTGCTTCTGACAACTTCTCTTCTACTGCACTAGATGCACTGGAAATTTCAAGAATCTCTATCTGATATTCTTGAATTGTCTCATCATCATCCATGCTTAAATTCTCGAATTTTGAAGTGATAAGATGATGTCAATGTGTGTCGTATAGAGTATCAACCAATATTCATTTTTTCACTGAAGCCGACTATCTCACTACTTTCTAATGGCCATGTTTGTTCAACTAAGGTTCTAAGTTCAGTTAGTGCTTCATGACACCACACAGCGGCCCCGTATTCTCCTTGATTCAACACAAAGTATACCGGTACCAACAAATGTGTCACACTAACGTACCCATCGCTTCAACCATATTGGTCTACACCGTAAAGTCTCCACAATTTATTGCTACTTACCTAAAGTGCCCCAGATACGGGTATAAGATCTTTAAGAATAACCCAAACATAAACCTGAAATGTAAAGCAAGAAAATCAAACAAGTTAAGAATTTTAAATATGATCTAGTTCTAAGGTAACCCAACTTTTAATTTTTGTTCCCCAGCCGAGTCACCAGTTCTGTAATACGGTGGAAAAACTGACTTTACTTGTTTTGCGTTTTATCGCAAATGTTGCGGTTATCAAGAGTCACCACCGACTTTTCTTTTATCCAACAAAGTAAAGGGTGAAAATAACATGAAAGACCTTTTTAAATATTTTGAGTTTAGGGGGTAAGTTATAGAAAGGGAAGGTGTTAGCACGCTTTCCATCTGTAGTTATCTACGGGTTCTTAGTTGCTAGCTCACTTTGAAAACGCTTTTTAGTGTAAGTGTATTTGAAAATATTTTTGAAAAGACGCCTTAGAGCGGCGAACTTTGTAATGTTTCTCGTATCTTTGAGAATTTATACAAAGTGTTTTTTGTCTTTGAAAATATTTATAAAGGAGAGTGCATGTGTAAGAATTTTTTTGTGAGCAAGCAACTACAAGTTGTCTATCTACTCGAAAGATCTTTGTTCTTTTCCTCATTTCCTTTAGATAGTGTTATCCTACTATTAGTCAGTAGGTAGCCCTATCATTGGATGTTTTGAGGGACAAGCGAGGGTCATCGTACAACCATGAAAGTAACTCGTAAGATACTTTAAAATTACCCTAAGGTTCTAAGATCATTTACCGAGGCAACATCGAAAGGGTCATCGAGGGACTTATGATCTTTTAACCAAAGGGTCTTTGCTAAAATTTCTCACGTTCGAGAGACGTGACTGTTTTATTCTGAAGGCAACAAGTGGAGGTACCTTAGAGGTGCACGTGTGCGAGTGTATTATGTTTCAGTTATGTTTATCTTGATTGTTAGGTTTTCTAGCTTTGCTTTTAGCCTTTCCATACAAGCCTATTAAGCATACATCTAGTAGTTGAATAAGGGCAGAAAAAAAAGTGCAGAAAATAAACTACGCTATTACATCGCTTCGGGTTGGGGGAAATTATAAACCAAAATGGGGAAATAAGAAAGTAAATGGTCCTAGTTTAAGCTATTACAACCCTTTGTACAGTTACATAATATTTTTGAAAATAAAAATGCGAATAAAATAAATAAACGTGTGGAGAAGAGAAAGCCCGAAAAATTTTCTAAGTGATAAAAAGAAATATTTTTTGTTGTTTAGAAAAAATAATTAAATTAAATTAAAGAAACCCTAATTATAATTAGTTAATTAATTAAGAAAAAAAATATGATTAAAATAATTAATCAAAATTAATTTAATAAAACCTAAGTATAAATTTTTCTGTGATTTTTTATTTTCTTATGATTTTTTAAAATAAGAAAAGAATTAAAAGAAAACAAATAATAAAAGAAGAAAAAAAAAGAAAGACAAAAAGATAAATTGGGTCAGGCTGCAAGACAAACAAATAGGGGGTGAGAATCTGGAAATGCTAAGCCAAATAAGAACTGAACCCAACAGCTGCGCGTGATTCAGTTCATCCAGACCCATGCGCCTCATGATATGCCTGCTGATCCAGAGATGCCATTCAAAGAGATGATAGAATGTCTCCGGAGATAGGCTTAAAGATTCCATCCAAAGTAACCATTGATAGGAGTATCAGAATGTGTCTACACTCGACTTTATCTGATGGAATGAAAATTTCCGGAAAAAAATGCTTTTCTGAACGAAGGCCCCGAAGGAGATGCTTTTCAGAATTCAGTCTCTGAAGGGAGATGCTTTTCAAAATTTAGTCTCTAAAGGAAATCATTTGGTCATGCAGATAGTCGCCCCGTCCTGTTTTAGGAATTGATATATAATCTATTCTTCATTTGTAAACCCGTCATGTTTCGGGAATTCATACCGCCTGATCATATAGATAGTTGCCCCGTCCTGTTTCTGGAATTAATCTTTGACCTTCTTTTTGTTGGTAAACCCGTCTTGTTTCTGGAATTCATACCGCTTGGTCGTATAAATAGTTTCCCCGTCTTGTTTCGGGAATTAATCTCTGACATGCTTTTTGTTGGTAAACCTGTCTTGTTTCGGGAATTCATACCGCCTGGTCGTATAGATAGTTTCCCCGTCTTGTTTCGGGAATTAATCTCTGACCAATTTTTTGTTGGTAAACCGTCCTGCTTCGGGAATTCATACCTCCTGATCATACAGATAGTTTCCTTGTCTTGTTTCGAGAATTAATCTTTGACCCGTTTGAAAATTGTTGATGATACTCGTCTATTTGCGGACTAACCTGGAAGAAACAAAGTTAGTTTTATGCAATTTCATGATGTATGTAATTCATTGCGTAATGATATCTTAAAATAAATGAGAGTGTCATACAAATTTCGTATGCATATGTTATGATGTTTTTGTAAATGATGTATGGATGTAAGATGTCACTGACGGCAACGGTAGCTTCATATAACATATTTGTCCAAAGAAATAAATCGCTACCTGTTGTTGGGGATGAAGAATATGAATCTTCAATCTTTCCTAGAGCGTCTTCACTGGGGATTCTTGCTTTTCCTTTGAGAATATTCTGCTGGGGACGTCCGACTTCTGCTTGGGGGTGGAAGAGATGGATACTCCTCTAATGTGTGGATGCCAACTTTTCCGGGGAAGACGAAGTTGAATGACATCTGACTTGGGGAGAGAATTATGTTGGGGGATTGCAACAATCAGAGAAGTAACCTCTGTTTGGGAAATAAACCTTGCTGAGGAAATAAAACTTGTTGGGGAAATAAACTCTGTTGGGGAGATAACTCTGTTAAGAAGAGAATTATGTCGGGGATTTTACAGTGTTGGAGGAATAAACTCCACTGGAGAATTAGTTCCTATAAATCATGCTGAGGGAATAGTTTCTGATGGGAATTGGAATTTCATAGGCTGTGTGGAGGAAGTTTCCATCATATGTTGGGGGAATGATCACACTTCTTTACCTGCTAGGGAACTACTGGGGAAGCTGATCAAGTGAACTGCTGGAAGATGCCTCAATTTCTGTCTGAAGGTATATTAGACTCGCTGAGGAATGTATCTCTGTCAAGGATGAGTTTGTAAAGGTAGTTCTATGGAGATTCCTCTGTGGAGATTTGTGGATGACTTGAACGTTATCCCAACTCCTAGAGTCTTTAGTAAATGATATCCCTGTTTTTATGCATATATTTGTTAACAATAATCACATTCATATGCATATGTTCATTCAATTATTTATTGGATATTTTTTCAAAAAAAGAAGACAAAGTAAAACAAATTTGAATTTTGAGTTATATTTGTATTGAAAGTTTTCCTATAAACAGGCGGTTTTATACAAATAAACAGAATTCTTAGTAGGAGGAAATCGTCATAAAATGAAAATCAAAGTACAGAGAACAATAAGCCAAAACAACTATGTGGAATTGATCACATCGGGTTTCAACTATGTTATTTCCCCTATGTCTTCAAGCATCTCATCCCTCGCTATCGGAAGAAGTTGACTGAATCGATATTGTTGTACCCCAAAATTTGCTCTCCCAATTCTACTCAAGGCATGCTTCTAAAGTTTCTCAATTGCTCAAGGTTGACCAAGAATTAACCAGACAAATTCTCCTCCTAAGCAATGAACCTACAATTAGGGTTTCACTTTTCATCAAGATGTGTGAGCTCCAAAGGCCTCAAATGTTTTCCATTGTCATAATTTGCCTTCAATATTGTCCATGCCAAATTTCATGCCCTACACTACAGGTTTGCTCAGTCAATTGCTCAAATGTTTGAAAATCAACTGTACTAGGTCAAAAGTCAATTGTGGCCTATATATGTTCAAACTTCAAGATTTTTGGTCAACATCAACATTTTTAAGTAACATCCATAATTTGATCAAGGGTTGATCATGATTCCTCAAGAAATGCTCTTCATCTATTAAAAGTCAAAAATTGCTAAATTAGGGTTTCTAAAGGAAAAGTCAATTGAACTTTGACAAGGCATAACGTTCACATACTTCATCCATTTTTCCCCAACCAAAGCTCATTTGGAAGATAATCTCATTCCCTAAAACTTCTCTTTTTTCCTCAAGATCAAGATATGTACCATTTGAAAGATACAAGTTCATACATTACAGGTCCTTTTCAGAAAGTCAACAAAAGACACTTTTTTACCAAGACATTTTACATCAAGATAAATTCTTCAAATGAAAAATTGATCAAAAGAGGGTCTGAAGTAGACATCTTGGGCTTTACAAAAATTCAAAGATCATCTTCATGAGATACAAATTGAGCAAGTTATGGCTTGCCCAAGTTGGGAAAATTTTGGAAATTTCAAGATTTGTGCATTGAGAAAACTTAAACTTTTAAGTCAATGGCTTAATTTCTTGGACTTCAAACATCTTCATAACCTTATGGAAGACCTATAAATTCATTCTTACCTTGCCTTTCATTTTTTTTCAATTTTATTCATATTTATTTTGTTTTTATTCACATAAATACAAGATAAATTATATAAAATAGTGAATGATGGATCATGACACTTGGGCTTTTGGTTTCGATTGATTTTAGGCCCATAAATTCGTGCAAGGCTGTCCAGGTTCATCCCCCAAACAAAATGAGCAAGAATGACCATTTTTTGAATTTTTTCGTATTTGATTTTGGTGTTTAAACCATGGCTTAATGGAATGATTTCTTTCCTTCTTACCTTGTATCCTCCCTATACTCTATATATACATCACATGTGCAAGCATTACTCACGCTACACACTGTCTAAGAGAGCCATACGAAATTCCCAAAAAAAATTACAAAATTGTCAAAAAGTTGCATCCAAGGTTCCAACCCTTTTTAGTCCAAATAAAGGATCCAAACACATGCTTGAGGCTTCCAGGAACCCAACCCACGCCTCATACAAGCGCTTCAACGTCTAGATCAAGAAGATCATCACCTCTATTTTGGTAAAAAATTCATGATCTCAAACTTCCTCTACATGCGGTATAAATGATTTCTCTGTGCATATATATGTTCATATTGATGTTTCCGAGCGTTTAGATCCATTATATGCAAGGTGTGGCGTGAGGATTGAGTTTTTTCCATTTTTAGGGAAAAACTCTAGTCAAGCTTTTTCTCATTGATACAGGGAATTTCAGAAAGAATTAACCCCATGGTTGAATTCGCATACCCCAATTTAGGCGGGGGGGGGGGGGGGGGGGGGGGGGGGGTTAGGTTCAATTTATGGATTGGAATCATGTTATTTTGTAGGTTGGACATTTGAGTTGACCAGAGAAGGTGACCGGAGTCCAACTCCGGCACCTTTGACTTTCTGGACTCTAGTGCCCGCACGTCTCTCCCCCATTGGCTAATTCAAATCAGTGCGCATTTTTTTAAATTTCAAATATACTTCTTACTTTGTTTTATATATCATATTGTTTTGTTATTTATATTAATGAATGAATAGATGATTGAGTGGTAAGGTGAGAGAGTGTACAAGGAGGAAACCTGGGCTTTTGCACCCCCCCCCCCCCCCATTCTGCTTTTGTACATCCAAGCCCAATCCATTTTATTTTCTTTTTTTTTTACTTATTTAATTATTTCCTAGGCTTTTCTTTTAACTGTTAGTAACTAGGCTTTTATGGAAAGACTAAAACAAAAATGTTAGCAAATCTAATAACAAAGATAAATAAACTAAATTAGATCAATTGCACATATACACCTCTAGGGTATCCCACTTTGGTTGCCTTCAGAAATAAAACAGTCATGTCCCTCGAAACGGGGACGCTTTAGCAAAGACCTGTAAAACAAAAGATCACAGTCCCTCGATGACCCTATAGTTGCCTCTCGGTAAATGATCTAGTCCATAAAAAATTGCTAAAGCGTCTCCACATGTTGCCTTTATGACTCTACGTCCCTTCGAATGTCCCTCATACATCCAACGATAAGGCTACCTACTCACGAATAGTAGGATAACACTGTCTAAATGATAGGAGGAAAAGAACAAACCTTTTCGAGTATAAGTAGATAGTTCTTAGATGCTATACTCAAAAAAACTTTTTACACTTACACATTTCAAAAACATTTTCTTTGTCAACACTCTTGAGGACTGATACAAGAGTTATCATGAAGCAAATCGCCGCACTAAGGCATTTCATAATACTTTTCAAAAACACAAAGCACAAGGTACTTTTAAAATGAGCTAAGCATCTAAGAGCCCATAGATAACTACAGATAGAAAGGGTGCTAACACCTTCCCTTTCCATAATCTACCCCCCTTACTTAGAAAATTTTCGAAAAGGTATTTTTCTGTTCTTTTCACCCTTTCCTTTCTTGGATAAAAGAAAAGTCGGTGGCGACTCTTGCTCACGGCAACATTTGCGAATACAAACACAAAACCAGTACAACAGTTGGTTCTGCCACCGTATCATAGAACTGGCGACTCTGCTGGGGAATACTTATAAAGTGGGGTTACCTTAGAGTTTAGTTTATCACTTTAAAATTACTTGTATGCTTTTCTTGCTTTATTTTTAAAGGGTTGCTTGCGTTATTGTTAAAGATCCTACACTCGGATATGGGGCACCTTATTAGGTAAGTAGCAATAAATCATGGATGATGTACGGCGTAGATCGATATGGAAAAAGTGATAGCTACGTTAGCGTGATACTCTGGCTTGTACTAATGTTCCTTGAGTCAGTCAAGGATAACATTCAGCTTCCTTAGTGTCATTAAGTGCTAACTGACCTTTAGAACCTTTAATTGACTCATCATAAGCCATTAGAAAGTAGTGAGATGGATGACTTTGGTTCCGACCGAATATTTGTTGATACTCGATGCTACACTCATTGAGATTGGACTTTTGGGATATTCTGGCCGCCATACTTCAGTGCTTGAGCTAGAACAATGCCTAAAAGAAAGATCAGTGATATGAGACTCCTTAGAAACTGATTACTATTAATAGGATAGGTTGAGCCAACTTAAACTTCAAGAGGGTACTTACCTTTAATACTCATGCAAGCCTTTAACCCTAAGGTCTTTGTGTGACTTTTTTGTGTTTGACATATTTGTGATTTTAAAGCATAATCATAACATCATAAACATCATAACATGGCATGTGCACTAACCATTTCCAGGGCCTGTGGATTTATCTCTTCTCTGTTTTGTAGGTCATGGATTCAGCTCGCAGAAAAACCATCTGAATCAATTTTGCAGAGATTCCTCCCAAACTCAAAGAAATGGTTTCAAAAGTTCCTGAGAGTTCATCATTCAACAAGAGATATGGTCACTTGCTCAGTTTGGTTACTACCAGTTTTTGACGAGGGTTTGATGAGTGTCTTATTCCATTTCTTCGACCCTAAGCACCATTGCTTCATATTTCCAGACTATCAGTTAGTGCCTACGCTGGAAGAATTCTCCAAAATACTCGGTTTGCCTATATTGGAGAAGATACCCTTTACCGGTTTAGAATAGCATCCAACTGTTAAAGATGTTGCCATAGCTTTGCACTTTAAGCCATCTAACATTGAGTCCAATTGGGAAAGAAGGAGTGGAGTTAAGGGCCTCCTCACAAGTTTTCTGATGAAGAAAGATCATATATTCCTATATGCTATGAGTTACCATGCCTTTGAAGATGTTTTAGCTCTTTTGATCTATGGGTTGGTTCTGTTCCCCAATTCAGATTAGTTTGTAGATGTCAGTGCCATCTACATCTTCCTTACTCACAATCCAGTGCCTACATTGCTCGGGGATATTCTGCATTCACTCCATACCCGTACCATGAAGAAGTGAGGGACTCTTATGTGTTGTATACCTCTACTCTATAGGTGGTTTATTTCGAACCTTCCTCGGTCAGTAATGAAGAATGAGTTAGGTTTAATATGGAACCAATGATTATTGTCTCTTTCTCACTCTAACATCTAATGGTGCCCTCGCTCCCAAGAAGACATCCCTTTTATTGATCGCTTTGGAGAATTTCCCAATGTGCCACTCCTTGGAATTAAAGGAAGCATCACCTACAACCCCTCCTTAGCTTTACGTCAGTTCGGTTACGCTTGGAGGGATGGTCTTCATGATATGCTCATTCAAGGTATTGTGTTTTACTATTCAAATGATATGCAAGGTTATCATCAGAGGTTCATCTGTGCTCGGGGAATGGTTAATAAGACTGATAGCATGACTCTAGGGCAATAGAAATCCATCCCTCTGGAGCCATACCTCAAATGGGTGCGAGCTTGTGCTCAAAATCTTATGATGTTGTATGCTACTATCCTACCAGTTATTTCAGAGCCTACTGTTCAAGGGGTCGAGTCTCACATCATTCTGCATCCTGATATGCTAACAAACTTCGAAGAATTGCAAAAATCTTGGAAATAGCTCAAAGAAGAACGAGATATATTTGAGTCCCAATTCTATGCCAGTGAGAAAAAAGTGTTGGAACTAACAAATCGGCTTCACGAAGAGCAGAATCTCAACGCCTACATTAGCACCAAAAGGAAGCATCCTTGGGAGAATTAGGAATCTTATAAGTTTCTTATTTGTTATTCCTTTGTAAACTTTGATTTAATTTGAACTTACTAATAAAAAGTCTTTGTTTCTGTTTTGCTTAAAAGAATCTGAATCCTATGAGGCCCTTGAAAACATTGCATAAGCATATCATGCATATCATCGCATAAACAGGTTGTCAAAACAGGTTTCTTATTCTTTTCGTTGTTTATTTCAGCAAAAGAAATGGCTCTCGAACAGACAGTGAAGGACCTCCAAGCTCAGAACGCTAAATTTCAGCAAATGTTCCTAGCTTTGGCCCAGGGACAGGAAGATATGAAATCTCTTATCATCAAAGATAAGACCAAGAAAACAAAGAAACCAATTGGTGTATTAAATCTTGTAAGAAGGATCAGAGGACCGGTTAAGCAAGCTATAGATTTCGCGACCCCGTTAAATGAGGGGGACAATCAAGAAGAGAAGCCAGTGGAAGAAAACAACAATCCAGGGTCTGAAGAAGATGAACCTGACTATTCTGAGGAGCAGTATCCTCCTGCTGATGATAAATACAAACATCTAGAGGATGGACTCAATGCTATGGAGATCTAGAGGATACCCGGGCTGGATTTTGAGGAGCTAGGACTAATTTCAGAAGTTGTCATCCCACAAAAATTTAAGGTCCCAACATTTTCTAAGTACGGCGATGTCTCATGTCCTAAGTTGCATTTAAGGTCATATGTCAGGAAGATTCAACCCCACACTACTGACAGGAATCTGTTGGTCCACTTCTTCCAGGAAAGTTTTTCAGGGACTCAGCTGGAATGGTTCTATCAACTGGAAAGAACCAATGTTTGCAATTGGGAAGATTTGGCTGCTGCTTTCTACAAGCAGTATCAATATAATGCTGACCTCGCCCCGAACCGTACACAATTGCAAAGTATGTCTATGGGTTCCGGTGAAGGTTTTAAAGAATATGCCCAAAAATGGAGAGACCTTGTGGGAAGAGTCTAGCCTCCGCTGTCTGATAGGGAGCTGGTGGACATGTTCTTGGGCACGATATTCGGGCCATTCTTTAACAATTTGATTGGAAGTTATTCTACTGGGTTTACTGAATTGATCCTGACTGGTGAACGGGTAGAAGCTGGCATCAAAAGTGGTAAAATACAGAGAGATGTATCCTCCAGTATTGCAAAGAAACCTTTTGCTTGGAAGAAGGAGGCCAATGCTGCTTATGGCCAAAGAAATCACAAGAAAACCGAGCATCGTCTGACGGTAGGGGTTGTTATTATTTCCAACCCTACCTCAAACCAACAACGAAACAATCATCACAAACCAGATGCGTCTAGAACACATTTTACTCGGGTCAACATGACCTTATCCCAGGTTTTGCCACATTTTCTGAAATCCAATTTGATAACTCTAAAGGAGGCCCCAAAAAACCCCAATATTGCATCTCCCCGCTACAACATGAATGTTTGATGTGCCTACCACTCTGAAACTCCGGGGCATGATACAAACGACTATTGGGCTTTAAAGAATAAGGTACAAGATCTCATTGAGGCGAAGGAGATTGAGTTTGACCTTCCTGAGACACCTAATGTAATAACAGCGCCAATACCCAAACATGGCCAAGGTGTCAATGCTATTGATGATGACCGTTTTGTTTCTTTCATGGATGAATTAACTACTCCTGTTTTAACTGTCAAATAGAATCTATTGCGAACCGCTTTATTTTCAGGTTGTGGTGAAGGTTTCCACTCATGTATGTCTCTACCAGATGGCTGTTTGTTGTTGAAGATGGGCGTCTAATGCCTGATGGTTAACAAAGAAATCATGTTCGAGAAAGTTCCTCTTGCCATAAGTTTATGTGAAGATGTTTTGATAATCACTACTTCTGACAATCCTCCCAGGGTCTCCACCAAAAGACCCGTTAGGATTACATTTGTTCCAAAGTTTGCTCCCCTGATCATCACCATGTCGGGGCCAATACCATATTTCTCGGATAAATTTGTTCCCTGGAATTATGGGGCTGACGTCTATTACCATGGCGTCAAGCAAGACCTGTTGGCTATTGAAGACAAAGTTGCTAAAGGTATTGATCCTGACGTCGACAATATCGTTGGGACTAGTAAAATAACGAGAAGCGGAAGACTTTTCTCTCCCGAGATCTCTCCAAAGACCATTGTTACTCCTGTGATTATTCCTACTGCTACTCCTGCTAGTACTCCTATTACTACCCCTGTGATTATTCTTGTTGTTGGTCCTGTCAGTATTCCCATTGCTACTCTGACTGTTAGTCCTATTGTTATCCCCGCTATCAGGTCGACCGAGACTAGGGGCAAAGAGGTATTGGTTGAGCCTGTCCATACGAAAGCTCATCCAGAAGTCATTCCTGAGGCTTCTAAAAAGGAGATGGAAAAGATATTAAAGATAATCAAGAAAAGTGATTATAATGTCGTGGAGCAATTAGGGAAGACCCCTTCAAATATCTCAATGTTGGCCCTACTGTTGTCCTCTGAAGCCCGTGATAAGGCTTTAGTAAAATTCCTGAAGTGTGCTCATGTGCCTCAGGAGACCTCCGGTGATCAATTCGAAAATTGTGTGGCTAGTTTGACAGCTGACAATGGCTTGGGATTCTCTGATGCAGACCTAACTCCCAAGGGAAGGAAACACAACGATGATCTGCATGTCTCTATTGAGTGCAGGAGAACTACATTAGCCCATGTTCTGGTGGATACAGGTTCATCACCGAATGTCTTACCCAAGAATGCTCTAGACAGGTTAGATTGCGAAGGACTCACACTAAAGCCCAGTGACATTGTGGTGAGGGCCTTCGACAGTTCTAAAAGAATGGTGCACGGGGAGGTGGACATCCATATCAAAGTGGGTACTCAGACGTTTAATTCTACTTTATATGTGATGGACATCTGCCCATCTTACTCTTGTTTAATGGGTCGACCTTGGATCCATGAGGCTGGTGCTATTACTTCCACCCTACATCAGATGCTGAAGTACCTAGTCAATGGGAAAATTATCATAGTCCATGGGGAGGAGGAGTACATGGTGAGCCACCTGAACTCTTTCAGCTACATTGAAATGGGCAGCGAGTTCATTGAGACTCCCTGTCAGAACTTTGAGGAGGTTCCACAGACTGTTGCTGCAACCAAAACCACTGCCAATGTTCCTAAGACTACTAGGCCTCCACTGAAGATGTCTTCTCTGAAGGATGCCAAGTCAGTAGTCGAAGAAGATGGGTGTATAATTTGGGGCCAACTTTTCGATACTCCCTACAAATTTGACAAATTTGGTTTGGGTTTTACTTCAGGAGCCCAGAGAGCAGTTCGTCGTGCTCGTGCCAGGGGACCACCTTTGCAGATCAGCAACCATGGAGTTAATGCTCTGGAAGATAGCGATAGTGATTATGACCTAGACAAGTGGATCTTGCTAACCGTCAGCGGTGGACTCAGCAATTGGGAGGCTAAAGACTTTGTTCCCATTACTTTTATTCAAGAGTAATTTGTCTTTTTTGTTTTTGAGGAAATGTAATATTTGAGCAATTGTAACATTAAAGCCTCGTGTCTTACCCGAGGAACAATGGTCTATTTGTGAGGGTCATTACTTCATTTTCATATGTCATCAATAAAACATCGGATGTTTCTCATACAAATTTTACGCTCTTTATTTTTATTTTTTGCCTCGTTACTTTATCAAAAATATACAGATATGCTCTTACACATACCCATATATCAAATTGCAGATCCACATCCACTCTGGACCCCATTGATAACAGTTTTTCTATTGCTCATTATGACTTTGAAAATCTGATCTACTAAGCCGAGGACGAAGGTGAGGAAGATTTTGAGGTACCAGGAGAACTTGCCAGACTGTTACAATAGGAAGAAAGGGAAATACAGCCTCATGAAGTGTCGGTTGAGACAGTTAACTTGGGTACTAAAGAGGATAAAAAAGAAGTTAATATAGGTGTCGGTCTGGAGCATAGTGTCAATGAACGGTTAATTCAGATGCTACATGACTATGTTGAGTTTTTTGCCTAGTCATACAAAGACATGCCGGGACTTGACACTGATATTGTGGTTCATTGCCTACCTACAAAATAGGACTGCCCTCCAGGGAAACAGAAGGTTCTTCGCATGCGGCCAAAAATGTCATAAAAGATCAAGGCTGAAGTAATGAAACAGTTCAACATTGGTTTATTAGCTGTCACATCCTATCCACAATGGGTTGCTAACGTGGTTCTAGTACCAAAGAAGGACGGTAAGGTACGCATGTGCAGGGATTACAGAGATCTGAGCAGGGAAAGCCCCAAGGATGATTTCCCGCTTCCCCATATCGATGTTCTGGTTTACAACACCGCATAACATAAGGTATTCTCCTTCATGGATGGTTTCTTCGGGTATAATTAAATCAAAATGAAACCTGAAGACATGGAGAAAACAAACTTCTTCACACAATGGGGCACTTTTTGTTACAAGGTTATTCCATTTGGACTAAAGAACGTCGGGGCAACCTATCAGCGCGTCATGGTAGCTTTGTTTCATGATATGATCCATCACGAGATAAAGGTCTATGTTGATGATATGATATCCATGTCCCAGACTGAAGAGGAGCACCTTGATCACCTGCAGAAGCTTTTTGAAAGGTTGAAGAAGTACAAACTGAGGCTGAACCCGAATAAATGGACCTTTGGAGTAAGATCTGTTAAGCTCTTAGGTTTCATTGTCAGCAACAAAGGCATTAAAGATGACCCCGCAAAGGTCGAAGCTATACAAGAAATGCCTACTCCTCGCACTGAGAATGAGGTTACGGGATTCTTGGGACGCCTAAACTACATAGCCAGATTCATTTCACATCTGACCACTACTTGTGAGCCAATCTTCAAAGGAAAAGCATTCTTGAGGAAAGGAGGATAGCATACCATATTTGGGGTTGGATACTATTATCCTTTGAAAGTCTTTGATAATTATGGCTTCTTGATCTTCGGTGAGAGTTGAAAGCAATGGATTGGATGTTGAATCAACCTTTTTCTTCCCTTTTTCTGAAGCTGGAGCCTTTCTCTTTTGTCTTGAAGCCATGGGTATGGAGTTTTAGGGTTTTGGGGTTTTTAGGTTTTGTGAGAGAGAAAGGTGTTTGTGAGTTGAGATTTTGGAAATGATTTTGGTAGATAGGGAATGAGTGTTTTGAATTAAAGTGTATTTGGCTTGGGAATATGAGAGAGGAATTCTGACCAACATAATTTTTCTATCATAAAAGCAAGTTGCAGCACGTGCAATCGATTTGCATTCCAGGTGCAATCGATTTGCACACAAACATAAACGCACAGAGTGCAATCGATTTGCATTAAAGGTGCAATCGATTTGCACTTGAAACAGAATGGACGGAATTGAAAATACTCAGTGAGCAATCGATTGACACTCTTTGTGCAATCGATTTGCATCAACAAAAAATGTCCAAAACCAAATTTTTCTTAAAAATTTAAATACCACATAACATAGATTCACATATAGCACGTATAAAGCATATATAAAATTATATCAAGGGTATAATGCACCTTATAAGTCGTGTTTGTCAAGTATTCCAAGCTCTCGTCGAATTTTGTAGAAAGCTTCTCTTGCCAAAGGTTTGGTGAAGATATCGGCAAGTTGATTATGAGTATCTACAAAGGTTACCTCGACATCTCCTTGAAGAACATGATCACGAAGGAAATGATGTCGAATGTCTATGTGTTTAGTTCTTGAATGCATGACGGGATTCTTTGTAATGTTAATTGCACTGGTGTTGTCGCATCTTAGAGGAATGCACCCTAGATCGAGTCCGTAGTCACGAAGTTGTTG
The DNA here is from genome assembly GCA_948472305.1 of Vicia faba. NCBI lineage: Eukaryota > Viridiplantae > Streptophyta > Magnoliopsida > Fabales > Fabaceae > Vicia > Vicia faba. Next base: position 141,247 of record CATIWC010001851.1, read on the forward strand.
TTTTAGCCACAAAATTTAAGCGCAACTACTACCCGCTGCAATATATTCAGCTTCGGCCGTGCTTAGAGCAACACGTTCTTGTTTCTTGCAGGCCCATGATACTAATGCATTACCAAGAATGTGACAAGTATCACTTGTGCTCTTTCTATTTGTTTTACAACCTGCATAATCCACGTCAGAATAACCAATTAAGTTGCAGACACTACCTTTAGGATACCATAATCCGACATTTGTTGTCCCTTTGAGATACTTCATGATCCTCTTTACCACCGTGAGATGAGATTCCTTTGGGTTAGCTTGAAAGCAGACACAGAGACAAACACTAACATTATGTCAGGACAGCTTGCCGTCAAATACAATAAGGAGCCAATCATACCTCGATACTTAGTGATGTCGATGGAAACTCCTAATTCATCTTGATCAGCATAAGAACCTGAACCCATTGGTGTAGACATTGCCTTTCAATTATCCATGTCAAACCTTTTCAAGAGTTCCTTGCAATATTTGGATTGGTTGATGAAGATGCCATATTTTATTTGTTTGATTTGAAGTCCAAGGAAATAGTTCATTTTACCCATCATGGACATTTCAAATTCTCCTTGCATCATTGATGAGAATTCTTCACACAGTTCTTGATTTGAAGAACCAAAAATGATGTCATCAACATAGACTTGTGCTAGCAAAGTGTCGTCTTTGATTTTCTTGATAAATAGAGTCTTGTCAACTTTGCCCTTTTCGAAACCTTTTTCGCATTAGAAGTTGCTTAAACGATCATACCATGCCCTTGGTGCTTGTTTCAGTCCATAGAGAGCTTTTCTCAATTTAAATACATGAGATGGATTCTTGAAATCTTTGAACCCCGGGGGTTGCTTAACATAGACTTCTTCAATGATATATCCATTCAAGAATGCGCTTTTGACATCCATTTGGAAAAGCTGAAAATTTAATGAACAAGCATAGGCAAGTAAGAGACGAATAGCTTCTAACCTTGCAACTGGAGAGAAATTTTCTTCAAAGTATATTCCTTCTTCTTGATTGTAGCCTTATGCTACCAATCTTGCTTTGTTGCGAACAATTATTCCATTCTCGTCAAGTTTGTTTTTGAACACCCATCTTGTTCCAATAATGTGTTTGTTGCTTGGCCTAGGGACGAGTTCCCAAACTTGATTCCTTTCAAATTGATTCAATTCTTCTTGCATAGCGATAATCCATTGGTCATCGCCTAAGGCTTCATCAACTTTGGAAGGTTCAATTTGAGAGACAAACGCCATGTTTAGGAAAGCATCCTTGAGATTTAATCTTGTAGACACACCTTGATTTATATCACCAATTAATTTATCAATAGGATGATCTCTATGAGTTCTCCATTCTTTTGGTAGATCATTGAGATTCGATTCTTGTTGAGGTGATTCTTCGAGTTGAATGGGTTGATCTTTGGAAGAATTTTCTTGAGGACCTTCTAGTATTTCATCATCATCATCACAGACAATATTATCCTCCTTGGAGGGGTTAGTTTCATCAAAAGAAACATGCATATATTCTTCAATTGTAAAAGTTCTTTTGTTGTATATTCTATATGCTTTACTAGAGACAGAGTAGCCAAGAAAAATACCTTCATCGGATTTCTCATCAAACTTACCAAGGTTATCTTTGTCATTATTTAGGACAAAGCATTTGCATCCGAAGATATGAAAGAAAACAGTGTTTGGTTTTCTCCCCTTGAAGAGTTCATATGGAGTTTTCTTTAAGATTGGTCTAATGTTAATTCTATTGCTAACAAAACATGACGTGCTCACCGCATCCGCCCAAAAGTATTTTGGAAGATTTAAGTCGCTAAGCATTGTTCTAGCAAGTTCCACAAGAGACCTATTCTTTCTTTCTACCACTCCATTTTTTTGAGGAGTCCTTGGTGCCGAGAAGTTGTGAGATATTCCATGTTCTCCATAAAATTCTTCAAATAGAGCATTTTGGAATTCTCCTCCATGGTCACTCCTTATTGAGGCAATTGTTAGAGACTTCTCATTCTGAATTTGTTTAGCATACTTCTTGAACGCCTTGAATGCATCACTTTTCTGCACTAAAAAGAATGTCCAAGAATATCTAGAGAAATCGTCAACAATAACCAAAGCATACACATTACCTCTGAAACTCCTTGTTCTCGATGGGCCAAATAAGTCCATATGTAACAATTGCAGTGGCCTTGTAGTGGATACGACATTCTTAGATTTGTAAGTTGATCTAGTTTGTTTCCCTTTTTGACAAGCATCGCATAGTCTATCTTTGACGAAATTTCTCTTAGGCAATCCAATGACAAGATCATGCTTGATTAATTTATTCAAGTGTTCCATATGAATATGAGCAATTCTTTTGTGCCATAGCCATGAATCATCGTTGTTCGCCATGAGACATTTAACCTTCAAAGATGGATCATCAAGGGAAATCATGAATATATTATTGATTCTTTTACCTTTAAGTATAACCTCATGAGTGACTTCGTCTTCTATCAAACATTCATCCTTGGTGAACTTGATTTTGAAGCCTTTGTCACAAAGTTGGCTAATACTAAGAAGATTGTGCTTTAGTTATTCAACATAAATAACATCTTCAATGGATGTGAAAGGTGGAGCACCAACTTTGCCTTTGTCTAGGATTCTTCCCTTATTATTGTCTCCATAAGTGACAAAACCCTTGGCCTTTAGCGCTAGATTTGAAAATTGGTTTATGTCTCCTGTCATATGCTTTGAACAACCACTATTAAGATACCAAAGATTTCATGTGGTCTTCAAGCATACCTGCAAAACAAATTAGGTTTTGTTAGGTACCCAAGTTGCTTTGGGTCCTTCATAATTAGTGCCTTTCTTTACACATACATAATGCTCACTTGCCACACTGAAGTTTCTAACATAGCAAGCATTAGGTGTACGGCCTTTAATACCACAATAAAAACAAGTGGGTTCAAAGTTACTTCCATATCTAGAAGAATAAGATTTCTTCTTAAGAAATGTTTTCTTTTTAGGATAGTGACGAACTATTTTAGGTTTGTTCACTTTCTCTTTGGATGATTGATCACTAGCCTTAACAAAGATAGTTTTGTTAGAACTTGGTTTTGAAAACTTTGAATATCCAAGTCCACTTGGACATTTTGGAAATCTTGAATCAAGATATAAAACTTTCATGTTATGAGTTTTTGCTGAACCAATTTGGATATTAGTGAAAATGGCCATAAATTAGTGACTTTGTTAAGAACAAAACACTTAGAAATTTTTCTAAGTGTTGGGTAAAAATATCAGAACTTCATGAGCCCATATCTCTTAATCCAAGAACTTTTTGAGGATCATCCCACATTAACAAATTTGTAGAATTCATTAATCCATACAACTTTTATGTTGAAAGTTTTCCTTGAATCAACTTGTATCTTGAGGAAACTTGCTTGTGAAGTTAGGGTTTTTTAGGCATAAAAAACTTGAATTTTTCTAAGTGTTTGAAAATCTTCAATTTTGACTTTTGTTTACTTTCTTGATTCTCTTGATTCTTGATGACAAAGTTTTATAGTTTTGAATGTTTTTATGATCCTTGATTTTTGAATTCCAATGTTGATCAAAAAGTCAAAGTTTGACTTTTGTGTGACTGTTGACTTTTTATCAATTGATTCAATTCTTCAAATATCAACCACTTGTATCTTTGGAAATGTTTTGAGCCATGTGATTAGGTAAAGATGTTGTATTTGATACCTTGAGATCATGATTTAAACCATTAGGTCGTGCACTATGCCAAAAATCAATTATCAGTCATCTTCAATCAAAACCCTAATTTGGCAAATTTTGACCTTTGATGATTTGAGAGCTTTCCTTGAGGAATCATGATTAACCCTTGATCAAATGATTAATATCACCTCAAAATGTTTATGTTGACAAAAAATCTGGAAGTTTGATTGTATGTTGACCTCAGTTGACTTTTTACCCAATATAGTTATTTTTTAATCATTTTAGCTATTGACTGAGCAAACATGTGATGCAAGACTTGAAACTTGACATAAGCATTATTGAGGACCTATGATGAACCACGGAAGTCATTTGAGACCCTTGAAACCCAATCTTTCTTGAGAAGCACAAAACCCTATTTGAAGATTGTTGTACCCCAAAATTTGCCCTCCCATATCCTTCAAAACTTGCCAAGTCAAAAGCTTCAAAATTCCCCAAGGGTTGCACAGTTCAAGGGCCTCCTAACAGTCAAAATTAGGGTTTTGGTTCTGATAAAGAAAATGAAGTTTCCAAAGGTCCAATCAAGTCCCACATGCCTACAAACATGGTCAAGCATCCTCATACCAAGTTTCAAGACTTACAGCACAAAATTGCACAGTCAAAAACCCTAATTGCACCACAGTCAACTGTAGGGGCAAAATGGTCATTTGACAGTCAAAAGTTCAAATTTTTTATCAACATCTCATTTTGAAGCCACAAACATCATTTGATCAATGCTTGATCATGATTCTCAAAGCTTGGCTCAAAAAGTCTCAAGATGCAAAAGTTTCCATATTTGGACAGTTGAAAAAGTCAACTGTAACTTGACCAAGGCATAACTTCCACATGGATTATCATAAAAATTCCATCCAAAGCTCATTTTGAAGAGAAAGACATTTCCTACAACTCCTCTTCACACTTCAAGTCCAAGAAATGCTCTCACAAAAAGTTATCAATTTCAACATTATAGGTCATTTTCAAGAGTCAACAAAAAAGGACTTTAAGTCAAAGGCCATAACTTGAGATTGGTAAATCAAAATGACATGGGACCAAAGGCATTGGTTAGAGGACTTCAATACCTTTCCAAAATGTCCAAGAACATGATAAAAGCTTAAAAATTGAGCAAGATATGCCTTGTGGAAGTTGGGAAATATTTGGATATTTTGAAAAGTTAACTTTGCTTCAAATGTCTTAAAATTGCTAATGGGCCTCTTTTTCTTCCAAGATTCATCATCCAAAGCATGTGCACGACCATTTGGCCCAAAGGGAAGTTTTTCATCATTTTTATTTATTTATTTGAATTTTTAATTGCTAATAATTCATTTAATTAAAATAAATATGTGGAAAATACCAAACCAATGCAATCAAATCTTTTTATGCATGGAATAACTTCAGATTTTCGTGCATTATTAGATATAGAAAGAATCAAGGTAATTGGATATGATTGGCATCAAAAACATGTGAAAAAGATTGAAAAATTATGGCATGAAAATCAAATATCCTCTCCATCAATTCATTGATTCTTTGGACCAAAAACTCAACCCTAATCGTTCACACATATATACTCATGCAAACCCTAGTGATCAGGACCTCTGAGCTGCGCAAGAACCCCATAATCAAGTTGGCATTTTTTCAAGAAAACTCAAATACTGAAAACCACCTTTCAGTGCGATTCAAGGCCAAATAATCATTCTATTGTGTTCCCGAAGCTTCAAGGAACGTGTCTGAATCAAAAACATCATCCCTAACATCAAGAATTGGTAATTAAAAGTCAGACTGTGCCCTTCTTTTTGCATAATCGTGTTTTATTATTCAAGCCATATCCATGCATTTTGATTCTTGATTTGTACTAATGAGTTGATTCTGAAGCTAGCAGTATGATTTAATTGAAGAATCATTGCCCATACGCGATTTCACCATGAACGATTATTAGGGTTCTTCAAGTTTTAAATTGGGGGTTTACTCCTATGGAAAAATTGGAACACGAGACTCAGACTATTAGAATCAGGACCTTCAGACGAATTCAATGATGGGGTCGCGCCCAATTTATGAAGCACCATAGCCTAATCGCTATTTTGGAAAAAGGTGTATTTTGGGGGGGTTCAAAACCCCCGTTAAATCTTTTTTATTTCAGGAACAATGAAGAAGACGACCCTGTGGCAAGCTGTGATTGGCTAATTTGAAATCAACGCGCGCTTTTTGTTAATTTTGCATCACTGACCCCTTTTATATTATATTATTCATTGGCCATAAAATAAATAAAATGCGTGAAGAGCTCCAGTGGTAGGCATGTGCATTGGTAATCTCTAGGACCTGGGTTCGAACCCCAGGTCCCCCTCCCTTTCCATAATATTTTTCTTAATGTCATTCTATGCAGCTGGCTCTCTGAAGACCACCATACGTCCCTCCTCCAGGCGTGCCACGCGCTTATTGATACCAATCTAAAGGCCCAGATTTGGAGAACACCCTGGACGTTGGTCAAACATGCCACATGCTTCCTGAAAAAGTCAAATAAGGCCTTAAAACCTTGGGCCAACAATGCTAATGGTACCTCCAATTGGGGACAGAACCCCCTAAGGTTTTGCAATTCAATTCCTTTTTTTTATTTGTGTCAATTGTTTCTTTTTTAATTATTTAATTTAATTTATTTTAATAAAATACAAAAATAATATAAAAATCAGAAAGTCATAAAAATCAAAAACATATTTTATTTTAATATTTTTGTAAATAAAAATCATTAATTAACTTAGTTTTATTCTTAAACTTAATTTTAATATTTTTCAATAAAGATTGGTAGAATTAGGGTTTTAAGTATTTTTCATTCTTTTTCTTCTTTTTTATTAATTATTAATTATTAATTATTATTTTCGTAAATACTTGCTATTAATTAAATTAGGTTTAATTTTAGATTTAATTTTCATATTTTCTTAATGAAATTCTGGCTGCAGATACTCAATGTCACGTTCAATGTTATGACACCGTATCTGACTTACTATATGACAGTAAATACAAAAGCAATAAAGAACACAGTCAATTGTTTACCCAGTTCAGTGTGCAACAACACCTACTCTGGGGGCTACCAAGCCAGGGAGAGAATCCACTATAAGAGATGTTAATTCAGGAATAAACCAACCAGTTTATCTCCTTCACTTAAGACCTACCCAATGCAATTCTAATCTAAGTACAACTTAAACCTGAGTTCCTACTCACTCCCCCTCAATCACAGCAGTGATACATAAACCAATTTTGACTTAAGAATTGATGAAGACACTCTTCAAAAACACACACTTGATTAAGCTTCACAGCTTTTTAATCAAGCAACACAATCACTCGTGCTTCACAGCTTTGAGTGATGTACACAACTAACTTGACTCTGCTTCACAGTTTTAGTCAAGGAACATTCAAACACTCTTGCTTCAAAGCTTAGAGTGCTACACAACCCTTACAAATAGAAACCTATTCCAAGGCACTTATCACAATGATAATTGCTTGGAGTACAATAATCAAATCTATACAGATTACAAATTGATCTTCTAATCAATCAGCATGGATCCTTGAAAAACAGCAGCTCTGTTGAATATATAGCAGCTGCAACTTCAGTTAGGGTTTCCAAAAACCTAGGGATAATTCCGTTTGACCTAAAGACCAGGTCACAGGACTTTATTAACCAGGTTAGGGTTGAGCTAGGTTACCCCTCAGAAAACGCAGGATTCTGTTCAGGAAGGACTGGGTTATTTCCTGAAAAAACTCAGACTTATCCAATCCTGCAATCCTGTTAGTTCAGAACAGGATGTCATAACATCTGTTATGACATCTGAGAAAACCTGTCTACTGATTTAGCAAAATGTGATCATTTTGCAAAATGCTCAGATACACACTTATAAACATCAGTATTTGAATTACAATATTTTTCTGCAAAGGTACCTAATGAACCAGTACAAACTGAACTAGAATGTTATGACATCAGTCATGACATTCACACATACACTTGGGATTTACCAAAAATTCAAGCCAATACCTAAACACCTACAAACTCCCCCTTTGGCAGATTTTTGGCTAAAGACCCTAAACAATCAGAGATAGATAGCAGCAGAAATAAGTGACAGCAGAAAAATAGAATGTCAAGTACTAATTAAGCAAGTACCAAAATATTCTCCCCCTCTTTAGCCACAAATGGGCCAAAGATACATGTTCAGAAAATTATACAGTTATCCAAAACAAACTAGTAAGAGCAGCAGCAGCAAACAATTGAATACACTTCAGCACCAACCAGCAACACCACCAAACAGCAATCAACCTTCAAGCACTGTCATCAGATTCTGAGGAGCTAGTTTCTTCAATGTTGAGATGTCCTTCACCTTCTTCCCTTCTGTTTTCTTCAGCTTCCTCCTTTTCTAGCCTGGCAATTAGAAGTTCTAGGGTCCTTTTTCTAGTATCCAGCTCTTTGCAAGTTTCTTTTAAAACAGCTATGACATCTGATGTCTTGGACTGGGTCTTCACAGACGATGTCTCAGCTGATGTTATGACAATGTCTGGAGCATGAGATCCCTGAAACAGTTTGTAGTGCAGGCCAAGGGCAGGAGCTCTTTTGCAGACTGTATCTCTTGCCACAAGGATATCAGGGTATTGTGCAAGGATGATTCCACAAAGAAGGGAGGGAAAGGCAATTGGTCCTTTGACAGCATAACTGCCAGCATGCTTTAAAGTTTGTTCAAAGATGTACCTCCCATAGTCAAAAGCAGTCTTGGTTCCCACAGCATAGATAAATCTCCCCAATCCTGTGGAGATAGTTGATTTGTGATTTGTAGGCACCCAGTTGGCTGCACCTATTTTATGCAAGATGGCAAATTTCATGCTGATTTTACTAGCCTTCAGCTTCCCTTTCAAAGGCCAGCACTTTACTTGCCTGGCTGTGATGGTTAGACAAACTTCATTGTCAGTTGCCTCTAGATCAGGACAGTCCTCATTTGTTCTTCCAAGAAACTTGTTGATTTCTGATGAAGAGAACTTGACCCTTCTTCCTCTAACAAACACACTCTCAAAGTCAGCTGACCTTCCATCAGCACAATCATTAGACAAGTTCACTACAAACTCCTTGACCAGATTTTCATAGCATTTGTTAAACTTTATCACTGTCTTCATTAGTCCATCATTCTTGATCAGGTCCATGATGTCTTTGCACTCCAAGGCATCATTGTTGAGTTCTCTCTCCAAGGCTATTCTCTTTAAGCAAACATACTTCCATCTGTTTGCATTGTCAGGATGATGAAAAGAGATGTTGTCTGTTGGCACTTCAGGCACTCTAGCAATCTTGCTGGAGGGGAGCTTCCTTCTGATGGGAGTTTCTTCAATATCAATCTCAAATTCTGATTCCTCATCAGAATCAGAAGTTTCAGGTTCTTTACTTTTCTTAGAGATTGGTTGTCTAGCAGTCTGCACCTGTGCCTTCTTCCCTTTTGTCTGAATACTTTTCTCAGCCATGCCTTCAGCCTTGGATTTCTTAGCATCAGGTTTATCATTCTGACTACTCTTTCTTTTCATCAATCTCCTAGCTATGCTAGGGTTCACATTACCAATCAGTTCATTATCTGAGTAATCTTCATCCACATCAATGATAGGTGGATCAGCAGCCTTTTCAGAGGGGTTCTGAATGTTGTCTTTTGGTGTCACAACATCCTCAGTGACATCTACATTTTCAGAACCTTCCACATTTGGACTTTCTGATTGATTTAAAGGGATAGAAATCCCCGGTACAGATTGGTTGCCACTCAGTATGCTAGTAACCAGCCTAGCAATAGCTTGGTGTACTTGAACTGATCCTTCTCTATTAGGTACAGAAGACGAAGGATGAGAAGAATTACCAGAGGTTGTAGCTTGAGCTCTTCCTGCATGTCTGGTTCTGAGCTTTTTGACTCTGGCTGGGTCAGTTGCCATCTCCCTGAGAGGAGTGACCTCAAGAACTTCAGATTCTGTGCATGTAGTGATTGCCCTAGAATCTTGATCAGATGATGACGATGATGAGGAAGACGAAGCCGCCATGGTGGAAGACGATGTATGAGACATTTTGATTGACTTTGAGTAATAGTAGCAGTTTGAGAAAAATCTTTGATTGGGAGGAGGAAACAGGTTGCAAGGATGAGAGAGGTAGGGGGTAAAAGGGAGTCTCTTCAACTTCTTAAAGCTTTTGAAGGAATTGTGAAAGAATATGATTAACCCACTAAATATAGACTTAATAAAATTAATCCCTTCAACCCTTGTTTTAAGCAAAACTAATTGCTATAATTTCTCATGTTGGTGAATACCCAACCTGCCCCTCAAATTTTCAAGTTTATTTCCAACAAGAGCCTTGGTAGAAGAATCAGTCAGCTGAAGCTTAGAGAAACTATGTTCCAGTTTAAATGACTTCTTCTCTTCAAAGTCAATAGGGTTCAAGAAAATGTTGATTGTTTTCAGATTGTCACAACACAATGTCACAACATCTTGTGTAACATTGTCCTCAGGGAGCATCTGTTTTGACCAGATGTTTTGAGAACAGAATTTATTAGACTTGTTATTTCCAACATCCTTGTCAAGATGACTTAAGGTTCTGACAACACATTCTTCTTCAAGTTTATTTGCCACATCACAGATATTATCAACCTATAGTTTTGGAGTTCTTCTGACAGCTTCCATAGAAATAGCTCTTTTCATTCTTCTTAGATGAAGGGGACCAAGCTTATGCTGCCACAGTTTCATCTCTTTTTCTTCTTTGATGATTTGACACATAGTGGAGATATCAGTGTTCTCAGGCTGCCACACGTAACAGTTATCTTTGGATTTGATTCCTCTCATTACAACTTCTAGTTTTTCATTAATTACTAGACATTCAGATCTTGAGAAGTTGACCTTGAATCCTAGATCACATAATTGACTGATACTAATGAGATTAGCAGTCAACCCTTTTACCAGCAGTACTTTATTCAGACTTGGAACTCCAGGGAAGTCCAAATTACCAACTCCTTTGACTTCACCTTTAGCACCATCTCCAAAGGTCACAAAACTGGTGGTGTGAGGCATAACATTATTGAGGAGATTTTTGAATCCAGTCATGTGTCTGGAACATCCACTGTCAAAGTACCAATCTTCCTTTGCAGAGACCCTCAGGGAAGTGTGAGCTATCAGTGCAGTAGCCTTTTTCTTCCATTTAGGAGCATGAGGTACCTTTTTAGACTTAGGTTTGACACCTGAGTTCTGATTAGGATATCCATGTAGTCTGAAGCAGAAGGGCTTTATGTGACCATATCTCCCACAATGATGACATTTCCATCTTTGGTACCTCTTCTTCATATGTCTCTGTTCCTGATGTTGAGAGTTGTGTTGAGACATCCGTTTTGACATTTTCTTACCAGTACCAGATTTCTTTGCTTCCATAAATCCTAGTCCAGATTTATTTCCCACATTTTGTCCAGCCTGAAGGATCTCTTCCAATTTGTCTGTTCCATTGGTCAACATCTTGACAGATTTGGTCATTTGATTCAGTTGTGAGTTCAGCAATTGAACTTCTCCTTCTAGATGACTTATAGTTTCAAGATTTTCCCTTTTTTCAGCCTCCAGTTTGATAATGAGTTTTGATTGTTTCTCATTCTGCACACAGACTTCAGCACTTCTGATACACAATTTCTTGTAGGTATCAGCCAGTTCTTCAAATGTCACTTCTTCATCACTAGTGTCACTTTCAGAAGTACAAACACTAGTTAGGGCAGTAACTAGTTTGGCAGATTCTTCTTCAAAATTACTTTCTGAATCATAGTCAAACCAAGTAACAGTCATACCTTTCTTTTGCTTCTTAAGAAAGGTAGGACATTCAGCTCGAATATGTCCATATCCTTCACATCCATGGCATTGAATACCTCTGCCTTGGTTTCCCTTATCTTCTGACCTTGGTCTTCTGCTGGAACTGTCAATGTCAGAGGGAATGTTATGAACATTAGACCTTGACTTTGGGTCCATTCTTTTGATGAGCCTGTTGAATTGTCTTCCAAGCATGGCAATAGCTTCTGATATGTTTTCTTCTTCATCCTCCTTGTATTCAACATCAGTGTTGGATACAAGTGCTATGCTTTTGTTCTTCTTGTCACCATTATCAGTGATCCCCATCTCAAAAGTCTGAAGAGACCCAATAAGTTCATCCACTTTCAACTTGCTAATGTCCTGGGCTTCCTCTATGGCAGTTACCTTCATTGCAAATCTTTTAGGCAAGGATCTGAGAATCTTCCTCACCAGTTTTTCTTCTGACATTTTTTCTCCCAGTGCTCCTGAGGTGTTGGCAATCTCCAAGATGTTCATGTGAAACTCATGAATGGTTTCATCTTCCATCATTTTTAGATTCTCAAACTTAGTGGTCAACATCTGAAGCCTTGACATTTTTACTTTGGAAGTGCCCTCATGAGTAGTTCTGAGAGTGTCCCAAACTTCCTTGGCCAGTTCATATTGATGTAATAGTCTGAAAATGTTTCTATCAATTCCATTGAACAAGGCATTTAGAGCTTTTGAATTTCCCAGAGCTAACTCATCTTCTTCTTTACTCCAATCTTCCTCAGGCTTCAGACTGATTGTCCCATCTATCTCAGTTATGGTGGGATGAATCCATCCTTTGTCAGCAGCTCTCCAAGCCTTTTTGTCCAGAGATTTTAGGAAGGCAATCATACGAGGTTTCCAGTAGTCATAATTGGTTCCATCCAGAATGGGTGGTCTATTTCCAAAAACTCCTTCTTTGTCCATAGTGCCAGAAAGTGATATCCCTAGATCTCACCCAGTAATACAGGCAGGGTGCCTGCTCTGATGCCAATTGAAATTCTGGCTGCAGATACTCAATGTCACGTTCAATGTTATGACACCGTATCTGACTTACTATATGACAGTAAATACAAAAGCAATAAAGAACACAGTCAATTGTTTACCCAGTTCAGTGTGCAACAACACCTACTCTGGGGGCTACCAAGCCAGGGAGAGAATCCACTATAAGAGATGTTAATTCAGGAATAAACCAACCAGTTTATCTCCTTCACTTAAGACCTACCCAATGCAATTCTAATCTAAGTACAACTTAAACCTGAGTTCCTACTCACTCCCCCTCAATCACAGCAGTGATACATAAACCAATTTTGACTTAAGAATTGATGAAGACACTCTTCAAAAACACACACTTGATTAAGCTTCACAGCTTTTTAATCAAGCAACACAATCACTCGTGCTTCACAGCTTTGAGTGATGTACACAACTAACTTGACTCTGCTTCACAGTTTTAGTCAAGGAACATTCAAACACTCTTGCTTCAAAGCTTAGAGTTCTACACAACCCTTACAAATAGAAACCTATTCCAAGGCACTTATCACAATGATAATTGCTTGGAGTACAATAATCAAATCTATACAGATTACAAATTGATCTTCTAATCAATCAGCAGGGATCCTTGAAAAACAGCAGCTCTGTTGAATATATAGCAGCTGCAACTTCAGTTAGGGTTTCCAAAAACCTAGGGATAATTACGTTTGACCTAAAGACCAGGTCACAGGACTTTATTAACCAGGTTAGGGTTGAGCTAGGTTACCCCTCAGAAAACGCAGGATTCTGTTCAGGAAGGACTGGGTTATTTCCTGAAAAAACTCAGACTTATCCAATCCTGCAATCCTGTTAGTTCAGAACAGGATGTCATAACATCTGTTATGACATCTGAGAAAACCTGTCTACTGATTTAGCAAAATGTGATCATTTTGCAAAATGCTCAGATACACACTTATAAACATCAGTATTTGAATTACAATATTTTTCTGCAAAGGTACCTAATGAACCAGTACAAACTGAACTAGAATGTTATGACATCAGTCATGACATTCACACATACACTTGGGATTTACCAAAAATTCCAGCCAATACCTAAACACCTACACTTAATAAATTAAAAAATAGCTAGAATTAGGTTTAAATGTCATTTAATTCACATAAAAAACCATAAATACAAAAAACCTCAAAAATAATTTCTTTTTCATTTTAATTTCATTAATTTAATAATATAATTTAATTTCATAACAAAGGGTCCAACGCCCTCGCTTTCAATTTTAATTCAATTCGCGCATTTTATTTTATTTCTTATAATATTTATGTAACTCTCCCAAAGCCGTGTAAATTTATATTTCTCGCACTTTACTTCTTTATTTTCTGTCAAATCGGGTCCTGGATTAAATTTGGCGATGTGGACCCGCGCCTTTGTAATAGTTTAGAAACTTTATATTTCTCGCTCTTTTAAACTGTTAATAATTGCATGCAAGAAGGAATGACAAAATAAAAACAAACACGTAGATCACCTGACATGAACAAGATAAATGAAAATGAACATGACACACAAAATCACACACCACCCCTAGGGTACGCCTCACTGTTGTGTTGCCTCGAAAGGTGATCGTCGAGTAGAGGATGTCTTAGTAAGTCCTCATGATCCGGGAACCTGGCATGAGGGTAGCTTCTAAGGTATCTTCCCATTGCTCCGGTGATCACCATGTCCCGAACCTCGAATTGACCCGAACACCTCCAACGGTGGTGCTACCTACCTCTCAATGGTGGGATGGCACTACTTTAAAGGACATCTACACAGACGAATTCCTTAGGGTAGGTAGACGACTCTAGATACTTGCTCTAATTTCAAAAACAAAAATTCAAAAATACTTTTCACACCGACACCTTTTCAAAAAGCTTTCGAAAGCAATTTTTCAAACACTCTTGAGGACTGATACAAGAGTCGAACTGAAATTTTCAAAGAAACTTTTTTAAAACCCACAGTTGAAAAGCAAACAAACCATTTTTGAAAACACAATGAGCAAGTATCTAAGAGCCCATGGATAACCATGGATAGAAAGGGTGCTAACACCTTCCCTTTCTATAATCTACCTCCCGAACCGAGAGCAATCTCTATAAGGAATTTTTCTGTGCTTTTGTCCTTTCCATTTGGAGAAAATAAAAGACGGTGGCGACTCTTGCTTCTGCGACATTTCGCGAACCAGCGTTAAACAGTCAGTTCCAGATCCACCGATCACAGAACTGGCGACTCTGCTGGGGACACTTAAAGTGAGGTGTACCTTAGGGCTTAGTTCATAACTGTTTTCAATTGTATTGACTTGCTTGCTTTAAATTGTGGGTTTCTTAGGAGTTCTATAGATCCTAACCCGGATCTGGGGGATACCTTCTTAGAAAGTAGCAACAAGGCTGTGAGGGAACTGTGCGGGGTATACCGACATGGTTGAAACAGTCTGCTACGTTGATGTGGCACTTTGGTGTGTACCGGTAACCCTTGAGTTCAGTCAAGGAGAGTACGTGGCCTCCGCGTGGTGTCGTGAAGCATCAACTGACCTTAGGAACCTTAATTGAACTATCTTGGCCTCTTTAGGGTAGTGAGATAACTGACTTTGGTGCAGTCTGAGGTTGGTTGATACTCGATACTACACTCAATTGAGGGTTGCTTTCCTGGAATATTTCGGTCGCCAGTTCAGTGGCTAAATCAAAACGATGAACAATGAAAGCAATCCCGTGATATTGGGACCCTTAGAACCCGGTTACTTCTGATAGGACAGGTTGAGCCCACCAACTTCAAGAGGGTAATACCCAGACCTCATGTTGGCCTATACTCTAAGGGTTTCTCTTGTGTGACTTGTGTGCCTTCGTACTTGCCTATTTGCATGCTTGTTATCTGACACCTGAGTTTCTTGCAGGTTTGGTTTGCAGTCCTTAATTGGGACTCATAACAGGGTTTACTTACATTACCCCATGCATAGCATAACATCATACCATTGCATACATCCTAACCCATTTCAAGGATCTCAAGGGCTTGTGATGCATGTCATGATAAATCAAACATCTAGCAAGGGGCAAAGAGGATTTATTTTCCTCTAGCCAAGGTTGTCAGGGGCTATGACCCACCGGATATGGTGAGCCTTTGACCCTTGACGAAGGACTCTCAACAATATGCAGTTCCTTCAATCAAGCCATCGGATCCCAATTCTAACAATTTTCTTGTTTTCCCCGCGAGATCCTTGAAAACATTGCATATATATATATATATATATATATATATATATATATATATATATATATATATATATATATATATATATATATATATATATATATATATATATATATATATATATATATATATATATATATATATATATATATATATATATATATATATATATATATATATATATATATATATATATATATATATATATATATATATATATATATATATACATACAAATCATTGCATTACAGGTACCCTTTTGACAGGTCTCTTACCTTCTTCGCTGTTTATTTCAGCCAATCGTCATGAATCCTGAATCATCAACTGAGCAGTCCATCAAGGCCCTCCAGGCTCAGAATGCCCAGTTCCAAGAGCTGATCATGAATTTGGCCCAGGGGCAACAAGATCTGAAGACTCTGCTCTTGAAAAAGAAGAAGAAGAGGACTGTGCTGTTCAACCCTAGGCGCAGATCCAGGAATACACTGCAGAATGAAACTGAGAGGACTACTCCATCTGTTGGGGAAGGCAGTCATCAAGAGGAAAGGGTTCCCAGCCCAGTGGTCTCCGACAACGAGACAAATTTCAATGATGAGCAATACCCTCCTGCTGAAGACAAGTACAAGCAGTTGGAAGACCGTCTGAATGCAATGGAAATTCAATAAGTACCTGGTTTGGATTTCGGAGATTTGGGTCTAACTTCTGGTGTGGTGATCCCACACAAATTCAAAGCACCCTCTTTTGCTAAGTACGATGGGGCATCCTGTCCCAGGCTGCATCTCAGGTCTTATGTGCGGAAGATTCAACCGTATACTGTGGACAAGAACTTGTGGATCCACTTCTTCCAGGAAAGTCTTTCAGGGACTCATCTCGAATGGTTCTATCAGCTGGATGGAACCAAGGTTCGTAACTGGGAGGAGTTGGCTACTGCTTTTTACAAGCAGTATCAGTACAATGCCGACCTCGCTCCTACGCGTACCCAACTCCAGGGTATGTCGCTAGGATCGGGAGAAGGTTTTAAAGAGTATGCGCAGAAATGGAGAGACCTGGCCGGTAGGGTACAACCACCGCTGACTGACCGTGAACTTGTGGACATGTTCTTGGGGACCCTGTCTGGTCCATTCTACAACCACCTGATTGGGAATTCGTCTGCTGGATTCACAGATCTTATCTTGACTGGAGAGCAAATAGAAGCTGGCATCAGGTCTGGGAAGATTCAAGAGGCTGCACCTTCTGACAAAAAGCCTCATCATGGAAAGAAGGAGTCCAATGCTGTGCACGGTAAAAAGAGCCGTCATGAGGTAGGGGCAACTCAGATCTCCAATCCTAGACCTGCTCAACAAGGACAGGGGCAGCAGCGCAAGGAGGTCGCACCCAAACGATAGTTCACCAAGATCAACATGTCGCTGGATCAAGAACTACAACAAATGTTGAAGGCAGGGCTGATCACCTTAAGGGCTCCTCTTCGGAATCCGAACACTTCGGCTCCGAACTACCATCCTAATGAGAGGTGTGCCTACCACTCTGATAGCCCGGGGCATACTACGGACAACTGCTGGCCTCTCAAGAACAAGATTCAAGACATGATCGACACCGGAGAGATTCAATTTGAAGTACCTGAGACTCCGAACATAATCACTGCTCCGTTGCCCAATCATTGAAGACCTTTTGTTTATTTGAATTTTCGAGTTGTATTTTTCTTTGCTCATACAAACAATTAATGTCATAGCAAACTCTTTTATTCTATTAAAGCATCGCATATGTCTGTTTTGGGAATTAATATAATTGTTTTCATTATATTCAAAATTGTTTTCATTTTTTCTGTGATGATCAACTCTCGATTAATAATTCTAAGCCTCTTGAGGGAGGATGACGAAAACGATACCGCGATCAATCTACAATATGCTTTTGAACAGACCCCGCTGATGAGGTACAAGCATTGTTTCAATCCCTAAACACTGGAGTTATAAGGATGATAATCCCTCGTCAACCCCTCTGAGCCAAAGAAGTAGGAGTTTTTCTTTTCGAAATTTAAAACCCTTAATCATAACCTGGGGCAGGGTAGTCTCTCAGTTGATCCAAGTGCATAACGAATGGCACCAAAGAGGTCCTTACAAAACAAAGAAAGACAGTGATGGTTCCGAATAATCAATAAAGAAAGGCAGTCATTATCTCAAAAAATAAAAAGCCCATTAAGTCAAAACCTATGAAGGAGACTTACAAAACTGGGGCATCCCGCTGACTGTAATCACAAAAGAAACAGTTCAGGCAAAAAGCAGGGATAACGAAATCAAAAAAAAAAGGAAAGAGGTCACACAAACCCTCAATAACAAAAAGGAATGACTGCCTATTCAAAATAAGTTGTCAACATCCGAACCATCACCAGAATATCAAAGCAAAGACTCAAACAAGGTCTAACGCACGATCAACTGAGTTTAGGTTTGAAGAACATCACGGAGAGCGGGTGGGTACAAATAAAATTTGAGCCTTTATCCTTTGTTTCTTAAACCGTGAACCAGGCCACGTTATAACCCTCAAAAGTCCTAGCTGAAGCATGGGTTAGTTCGAAAGCATACTGTTACGAAAGGTATCCTGACTCCTTAAGGCTCGCAGTAAATTAACGAGTTTGACATCACGTTTACAAACATTCACTTGTTTTATGAAAATGAGTGCATTTTCAAAATCTTCAAGACAGACATAAGCTTTGCATTTTTGATATAACATTGTTTGCATATGACTATTTGTTTGAACAGCAGGAAAATACGCACGATGAATACCTAGTGAACAAAGAGCACTTCCAATCAAAGGGCACGGCATGAGCATTGTCCATTATCTGGGGCATGACAAAACACTGCTAACAAGGGCAACTCCCTGCATTCTAAGAGCGTGGACATAGTCGGAAAAAAAAAATACTACGCAAAATCAAAGACCCGCTAGGTTGACGCACCTAGGTAAAAACAAGGGCTTCCTGGCGAACCAAAAGGGTTCGGGCAAAAATAAGGGATGAAATGAAAAAAATCTGTACACCCGGCAAGTCGAAAACCTGAAAAGGAGGCTTGGGCAAAAATGGGTATCCCGGTGGACTGAAACTCCGAAAGGGCGGTCAAGGCAAAAGTTAGGGATCAGAGCGTACAACTATGTCCTGTCATCTCGTCACTTTCCTACCAGAAGAAGATTGGTCAAATCGGCAGTCATCAAGCACCTCCACAGGTGTCTTCCTCTCCCACATCAGAAATAGGGGCAATAAAGAGTTGTCTAAGCAATCTGTTTGTTCGGTCTTCCAAGGTATCAAGGTAGGTTCCGTTGAAGAACATAACCGATACAGTTCAAAACTTCCCCAGGAGAGTCCAATCTAGTTCCCCAGGAAAGTTGGAATTCATCTCCCCAAGCAGTAAGCTTATCCCCAGTAGATTTTGGAAGCTTATCCTCGCAGAGCACGAACGCGTCCCCCGGCTTTATTCAAAGAGTTATTTCCTTAACAGGATATAACTGGGTTATCCTCAGCCAAAAGCCACGGAGAGATCGTCCTCGGCGAAGTCTTCTTATCCCCAGCGAAGTTTATCAACACTTCCAACACAACAATGGTATCCCCAGTGAAGTTACCTTCAACATTTCAGCAAAGTACCCCTCTTCCCACAGAGTATTTTCCCCAGCAAGATCGCTATAGTAATCTCCCCCACAGAGTAATCTCCAAGCATATTCCCCAACGGAGTCATCTTCTCCTACCGGTTCATTCTTGCAGAGCGAAAAGCTCTCTCTTCAACACCAGCCCAGGAGTTAACTTCCTGGCACCTATCAAGGATTTATTTTCTTAGACAATAATACATTCATGAACATTACATCTTCATACATTATAGCATGCATACACATCATACTACACGAATCTCATCAATTTTGAGGACATCCTGAAATCATGCAGTTCATGCATCATGATCTTGCATACAACTGATGCTTTACCTTTTCAGGAAAGGTCAATACAAAGATGATTACTATCAACTATCGCGACTCCTTCTAGGTATAGTTCAGATGTGACCCAGATATGGCGACGTTCTGATACTTCTTCCAGATTTCCTTCTAGATATAGTTCAGATGTGAACCAGATATGGCAACGTTCTGATACTTCTTCCAAATTTCCTTCTAGATATAGTTCAGATGTGAACCGGATATGGAGACGTTCTGATACTTCTTCCAGATTTCCTTCTAGATATAGTTCAGATGTGAACCAGATATGGCGATGTTCTGATACTTCTTCCAGATTTCCTTCTAGATATAGTTCAGATGTGAACCAGATATAGCGACGTTCTGATACTTCTTCCAGATTTCCTTCTAGATATAGTTCAGATGTGAACCAGATATGGCGACGTTCTGATACTTCTTCCAGATTTCCTTCCAGATATGGTTCGGATGTGACCCAGGCATGGCGACATTCTGACACTTATTCCAGACCCCCTTCAGATAACTTAGAGATGCTCCGGACACGGAAGCTGTTCTATTGTTTATTCAGAGATCACCTTTCTAGAGATGGTTCAGATGTGACCCAGATATGGCTACCTTCTGATACTTGTCCCAGATTCATTCAGATATAGTTTGGAAATGCTCCAGATATGGATGTTGTTCTTCGGCTTATTCAAGTTTCTTCTCAAAGATGGCTCAGATATACTCCAGAACCGGATGCTAGTCTATCACTTATTCACAGTTTCTTCTCAAACAACTTAGAGATGCTCCAGACCCGGAGACTATCCTATTGTTTAGTCCAGATTCATTCGAAAGACTATTCCAGATTCGATTCTTGTATCCAGTCAAAAGCCTTCTCTAGCCCAGTTAAATCGACCCCTAACAGATTTTCCTGATAAAGACTCAGTAGAAGATATCCAGATTCTCTCAGCATTACTGTTGAAGTAGAAGTCGTCCAAGATTCTCTCAATGATTACTGTTGAGGTAGAAGTCGCCCAAGATTCTCTCAATGATTATTGTTGAGGTTGAAGTCGCCCAAGATTCTCTCAATGATTACTGTTGAGGTTGGAGTCGCCTATGGTTCTCTCCCCATTACTGTGGAGGTAGTAATCGTCCCCAGATTCTCTCAGCGTTACTGTTGAGGTAGAAGTCGCCCAAGATTCTCTCAATGATTACTGTTGAGGTTGAAGTCGCCTATGGTTCTCTCCCCGTTACTATGGAGGTAGTAATCGTCCCCAGATTCTCTCAGCTTTACTGTTGAGGTTGAAGTCGCCCAAGGTTCTCTCAGCGTTACTGTTGAGGTTGAAATCGTCCAAGGTTCTCTCACCGTTCCTGTTGAGGCAGTAACCATCCCTGGTTCATTCATCACCCATTTGAAGCTCCAGATTCAGCTCCTGTAACCAGTTAGGACACATCTATACAAAGAATCTGAAGACCAGCTCCTGTAACAGGTCAGGTAATCATTTTTCTTTTGCAGGTACGCAAGTCTCGCTAAGGAATCTCTTACGCGATCAGCACCCAGATGGAATCTATAAGCCCATCCACCATCCATCACATATTAGCATGGCATCTATAAGCCCATCACCCTATCCATCAATCTCCAAATGGCATCTATAAGCCCATTCCCACCATCACACTACTATGTGAGCGCAAATTTCTGGGCACTCTAGTGTTCAATCATCTTCCACCTTCGGATTACGAAAGGCACGTCAGCCAATCTGCATCCTCAGGTCTAAGAAGATTGAACAGGGGCAACTGTTGTACCCCAAAATTTTCCCTCCCATATCCTTCAAAACTTGCCAAGTCAAAAGCTTCAAAATTCCCCAAGGGTTGCACAGTTCAAGGGCCTCCTAACAGTCAAAATTAGGGTTTTGGTTCTGATAAAGAAAATGAAGTTTCCAAAGGTCCAATCAAGTCCCACATGCCTACAAACATGGTCAAGCATCCTCATACCAAGTTTTAAGACTTACATCATAAAATTGCACAGTCAAAAACCCTAATTGCACCACAGTCAACTGTAGGGGCAAAATGGTCATTTGACAGTCAAAAGTTCAAATTTTTTATCAACATCTCATTTTGAAGCCACAAACATCATTTGATCAATGCTTGATCATGATTCTCAAAGCTTGGCTCAAAAAGTCTCAAGATGCAAAAGTTTCCATATTTGGACAGTTGAAAAAGTCAACTGTAACTTGACCAAGGCATAACTTCCACATGGATTATCAGAAAAATTCCATCCAAAGCTCATTTTGAAGAGAAAGACATTTCCTACAACTCCTCTTCACACTTCAAGTCCAAGAAATGCTCTCACAAAAAGTTATCAATTTCAACATTATAGGTCATTTTCAAGAGTCAACAAAAAAGGACTTTAAGTCAAAGGCCATAACTTGAGATTGGTAAATCAAAATGACATGGGACCAAAGGCATTGGTTCGAGGACTTCAATACCTTTCCAAAATGTCCAAGAACATGATCAAAGCTTAAAAATTGAGCAATATATGCCTTGTGGAAGTTGGGAAATTTTTGGATATTTTGAAAAGTTAACTTTGCTTCAAATGTCTTAAAATTGCTAATGGTCCTCTTTTTCTTCCAAGATTCATCATCCAAAGCATGTGCACGACCATTTGGCCCAAAGGGAAGTTTTTCATCATTTTTATTTATTTATTTGAATTTTTAATTGTTAATAATTCATTTAATTAAAATAAATATGTGGAAAATACCAAACCAATGCAATCAAATCTTTTTATGCATGGAATAACTTCAGATTTTCGTGCATTATTAGAAATAGAAAGAATCAAGGTAATTGGATATGATTGGCATCAAAAACATGTGAAAAAGATTGAAAAATTATGGCATGAAAATCAAATATCCTCTCCATCAATTCATTGATTCTTTGGACCAAAAACTCAACCCTAATCATTCACACATATATACTCATGCAAGCCCTAGTGATCAGGACCTCTGAGCTGCGCAAGAACCCCATAATCAAGTTGGCATTTTTTTAAGAAAACTCAAATACTGAAAACCACCTTCCAGTGCGATTCAAGGCCAAATAATCATTCTATTGTGTTCCTGAAGCTTCAAGGAACGTGTCTGAATCAAAAACATCATCCCTAACATCAAGAATTGGTAATTAAAAGTCAGACTGTGCCCTTCTTTTTGCATAATCGTGTTTTATTATTCAAGCCATATCCATGCATTTTGATTCTTGATTTGTACTAATGAGTTGATTCTGAAGCTAGCAGTATGATTTAATTGAAGAATCATTGCCCATACGCGATTTCACCATGAATGATTATTAGGGTTCTTCAAGTTTTAAATTGGGGGTTTACTCCTATGGAAAAATTGGAACACGAGACTCAGACTATTAGAATCAGGACCTTCAGACGAATTCAATGATGGGGTCGCGCCCAATTTATGAAGCACCATAGCCTAATCGTTATTTTGGAAAAAGGTGTATTTTGGGGGGGTTCAAAACCCCCGTTAAATCTTTTTTATTTCAGGAACAATGAAGAAGACGACCCTGTGGCAAGCTGTGATTGGCTAATTTGAACCCCAGGTCCCCCTCCCTTTCCATAATATTTTTCTTAATGTCATTCTATGCAGCTGGCTCTCTGAAGACCACCATACGTCCCTTCTCCAGGCGTGCCACGCGCTTATTGATACCAATCTAAAGGCCCAGATTTGGAGAACACCCTGGACGTTGGTCAAACATGCCACATGCTTCCTGAAAAAGTCAAATAAGGCCTTAAAACCTTGGGCCAACAATGCTAATGGTACCTCCAATTGGGGACAGAACCCCCTAAGGTTTTGCAATTCAATTCCTTTTTTTTATTTTATTTGTGTCAATTGTTTCTTTTTTAATTATTTAATTTAATTTATTTTAATAAAATACAAAAATAATATAAAAATCAGAAAGTCATAAAAATCAAAAACATATTTTATTTTAATATTTTTGTAAATAAAAATCATTAATTAACTTAGTTTTATTCTTAAACTTAATTTTAATATTTTTCAATAAAGATTGGTAGAATTAGGGTTTTAAGTATTTTTCATTCTTTTTCTTCTTTTTTATTAATTATTAATTATTAATTATTATTTTCGTAAATACTTGCTATTAATTAAATTAGGTTTAATTTTAGATTTAATTTTCATATTTTCTTAATAAATTAAAAAATAGCTAGAATTAGGTTTAAATGTCATTTAATTCACATAAAAAAACCATAAATACAAAAAACCTCAAAAATAATTTCTTTTTCATTTTAATTTCATTAATTTAATAATATAATTTAATTTCATAACAAAGGGTCCAACGCCCTCGCTTTCAATTTTAATTCAATTCGCGCATTTTATTTTATTTCTTATAATATTTATGTAACTCTCCCAAAGCCGTGTAAATTTATATTTCTCGCACTTTACTTCTTTATTTTCTGTCAAATCGGGTCCTGGATTAAATTTGGCGATGTGAATCCGCGCCTTTGTAATAGTTTAGAAACTTTATATTTCTCGCTCTTTTAAACTGTTAATAATTGCATGCAAGAAGGAATGACAAAATAAAAACAAACGCGTAGATCACCTGACATGAACAAGATAAATGAAAATGAACATGACACACAAAATCACACACCACCCCTAGGGTACGCCTCACTGTTGTGTTGCCTCGAAAGGTGATCGTCGAGTAGAGGATGTCTTAGTAAGTCCTCATGATCCGGGAACCTGGCATGAGGGTAGCTTCTAAGGTATCTTCCCATTGCTCCGGTGATCACCATGTCCCGAACCTCGAATTGACCCGAACACCTCCAACGGTGGTGCTACCTACCTCTCAATGGTGGGATGGCACTACTTTAAAGGACATCTACACAGACGAATTCCTTAGGGTAGGTAGACGACTCTAGATACTTGCTCTAATTTCAAAAACAAAAATTCAAAAATACTTTTCACACCGACACCTTTTCAAAAAGCTTTCGAAAGCAATTTTTCAAACACTCTTGAGGACTGATACAAGAGTCGAACTGAAATTTTCAAAGAAACTTTTTTAAAACCCACAGTTGAAAAGCAAACAAACCATTTTTGAAAACACAATGAGCAAGTATCTAAGAGCCCATGGATAACCATGGATAGAAAGGGTGCTAACACCTTCCCTTTCTATAATCTACCTCCCGAACCGAGAGCAATCTCTATAAGGAATTTTTCTGTGCTTTTGTCCTTTCCATTTGGAGAAAATAAAAGACGGTGGCGACTCTTGCTTCTTCGACATTTCGCGAACCAGCGTTAAACAGTCAGTTCCAGATCCACCGATCACAGAACTGGCGACTCTGCTGGGGACACTTAAAGTGAGGTGTACCTTAGGGCTTAGTTCATAACTGTTTTCAATTGTATTGACTTGCTTGCTTTAAATTGTGGGTTTCTTAGGAGTTCTATAGATCCTAACCCGGATCTGGGGGATACCTTCTTAGAAAGTAGCAACAAGGCTGTGAGGGAACTGTGCGGGGTATACCGACATGGTTGAAACAGTCTGCTACGTTGATGTGGCACTTTGGTGTGTACCGGTAACCCTTGAGTTCAGTCAAGGAGAGTACGGGGCCTCCGCGTGGTGTCGTGAAGCATCAACTGACCTTAGGAACCTTAATTGAACTATCTTGGCCTCTTTAGGGTAGTGAGATAACTGACTTTGGTGCAGTCCGAGGTTGGTTGATACTCGATACTACACTCAATTGAGGGTTGCTTTCCTGGAATATTTCGGTCGCTAGTTCAGTGGCTAAATAAAAACGATGAACAATGAAAGCAATCCCGTGATATTGGGACCCTTAGAACCCGGTTACTTCTGATAGGACAGGTTGAGCCCACCAACTTCAAGAGGGTAATACCCAGACCTCATGTTGGCCGATACTCTAAGGGTTTCTCTTGTGTGACTTGTGTGCCTTCGTACTTGCCTATTTGCATGCTTGTTATCTGACACCTGAGTTTCTTGCAGGTTTGGTTTGCAGTCCTTAATTGGGACTCATAACAGGGTTTACTTACATTACCCCATGCATAGCATAACATCATACCATTGCATACATCCTAACCCATTTCAAGGATCTCAAGGGCTTGTGATGCATGTCATGATAAATCAAACATCTAGCAAGGGGAAAAGAGGATTTATTTTCCTCTAGCCAAGGTTGTCAGGGGCTATGACCCACCGGATATGGTGAGCCTTTGACCCTTGACGAAGGACTCTCAACAATATGCAGTTCCTTCAATCAAGCCATCGGATCCCAATTCTAACAATTTTCTTGTTTTCCCCGCGAGATCCTTGAAAACATTGCATATATATATATATTATATATATATATATATATATATATATATATATATATATATATATATATATATATATATATATATATATATATATATACATACAAATCATTGCATTACAGGTACCCTTTTGACAGGTCTCTTACCTTCTTCGCTGTTTATTTCAGCCAATCGTCATGAATCCTGAATCATCAACTGAGCAGTCCATCAAGGCCCTCCAGGCTCAGAATGCCCAGTTCCAAGAGCTGATCATGAATTTGGCCCAGGGGCAACAAGATCTGAAGACCCTGCTCTTGAAAAAGAAGAAGAAGAGGACTGTGCTGTTCAACCCTAGGCGCAGATCCAGGAATACACTGCAGAATGAAACTGAGAGGACTACTCCATCTGTTGGGGAAGGCAGTCATCAAGAGGAAAGGGTTCCCAGCCCAGTGGTCTCCGACAACGAGACAAATTTCAATGATGAGCAATACCCTCCTGCTGAAGACAAGTACAAGCAGTTGGAAGACCGTCTGAATGCAATGGAAATTCAATAAGTACCTGGTTTGGATTTCGGAGATTTGGGTCTAACTTCTGGTGTGGTGATCCCACACAAATTCAAAGCACCCTCTTTTGCTAAGTACGATGGGGCATCCTGTCCCAGGCTGCATCTCAGGTCTTATGTGCGGAAGATTCAACCGTATACTGTGGACAAGAACTTGTGGATCCACTTCTTCCAGGAAAGTCTTTCAGGGACTCATCTCGAATGGTTCTATCAGCTGGATGGAACCAAGGTTCGTAACTGGGAGGAGTTGGCTACTGCTTTTTACAAGCAGTATCAGTACAATGCCGACCTCGCTCCTACGCGTACCCAACTCCAGGGTATGTCACTAGGATCGGGAGAAGGTTTTAAAGAGTATGCGCAGAAATGGAGAGACCTGGCCGGTAGGGTACAACCACCGCTGACTGACCGTGAACTTGTGGACATGTTCTTGGGGACCCTGTCTGGTCCATTCTACAACCACCTGATTGGGAATTCGTCTGCTGGATTCACAGATCTTATCTTGACTGGAGAGCAAATAGAAGCTGGCATCAGGTCTGGGAAGATTCAAGAGGCTGCACCTTCTGACAAAAAGCCTCATCATGGAAAGAAGGAGTCCAATGTTGTGCACGGTAAAAAGAGCCGTCATGAGGTAGGGGTAACTCAGATCTCCAATCCTAGACCTGCTCAACAAGGACAGGGGCAGCAGCGCAAGGAGGTCGCACCCAAACGATAGTTCACCAAGATCAACATGTCGCTGGATCAAGCACTACAACAAATGTTGAAGGCAGGGCTGATCACCTTAAGGGCTCCTCTTCGGAATCCGAACACTTCGGCTCCGAACTACCATCCTAATGAGAGGTGTGCCTACCACTCTGATAGCCCGGGGCATACTACGGACAACTGCTGGCCTCTCAAGAACAAGATTCAAGACATGATCGACACCGGAGAGATTCAATTTGAAGTACCTGAGACTCCGAACATAATCACTGCTCCGTTGCCCAATCATTGAAGACCTTTTGTTTATTTGAATTTTCGAGTTGTATTTTTCTTTGCTCATACAAACAATTAATGTCATAGCAAACTCTTTTATTCTATTAAAGCATCGCATATGTCTGTTTTGGGAATTAATACAATTGTTTTCATTATATTCAAAATTGTTTTCATTTTTTCTGTGATGATCAACTCTCGATTAATAATTCTAAGCCTCTTGAGGGAGGATGACGAAAACGATACCGCGATCAATCTACAATATGCTTTTGAACAGACCCCGCTGATGAGGTACAAGCATTGTTTCAATCCCTAAACACTGGAGTTATAAGGATGATAATCCCTCGTCAACCCCTCTGAGCCAAAGAAGTAGGAGTTTTTCTTTTCGAAATTTAAAACCCTTAATCATAACCTGGGGCAGGGTAGTCTCTCAGTTGATCCAAGTGCATAACGAATGGCACCAAAGAGGTCCTTACAAAACAAAGAAAGACAGTGATGGTTCCGAATAATCAATAAAGAAAGGCAGTCATTATCTCAAAAAATAAAAAGCCCATTAAGTCAAAACCTATGAAGGAGACTTACAAAACTGGGGCATCCCGCTGACTGTAATCACAAAAGAAACAGTTCAGGCAAAAAGCAGGGATAACGAAATCAAAAAAAAAAGGAAAGAGGTCACACAAACCCTCAATAACAAAAAGGAATGACTGCCTATTCAAAATAAGTTGTCAACATCCGAACCATCACCAGAATATCAAAGCAAAGACTCAAACAAGGTCTAACGCACGATCAACTGAGTTTAGGTTTGAAGAACATCACGGAGAGCGGGTGGGTACAAATAAAATTTGAGCCTTTATCCTTTGTTTCTTAAACCGTGAACCAGGCCACGTTATAACCCTCAAAAGTCCTAGCTGAAGCATGGGTTAGTTCGAAAGCATACTGTTACGAAAGGTATCCTGACTCCTTAAGGCTCGCAGTAAATTAACGAGTTTGACATCACGTTTACAAACATTCACTTGTTTTATGAAAATGAGTGCATTTTCAAAATCTTCAAGACAGACATAAGCTTTGCATTTTTGATATAACATTGTTTGCATATGACTATTTGTTTGAACAGCAGGAAAATACGCACGATGAATACCTAGTGAACAAAGAGCACTTCCAATCAAAGGGCACGGCATGAGCATTGTCCATTATCTGGGGCATGACAAAACACTACTAACAAGGGCAACTCCCTGCATTCTAAGAGCGTGGACATAGTCGGAAAAAAAAATACTACGCAAAATCAAAGACCCGCTAGGTTGACGCACCTAGGTAAAAACAAGGGCTTCCTGGCGAACCAAAAGGGTTCGGGCAAAAATAAGGGATGAAATGAAAAAAATCTGTACACCCGGCAAGTCGAAAACCTGAAAAGGCGGCTTGGGCAAAAATGGGTATCCCGGTGGACTGAAACTCCGAAAGGGCGGTCAAGGCAAAAGTTAGGGATCAGAGCGTACAACTATGTCCTGTCATCTCGTCACTTGCCTACCAGAAGAAGATTGGTCAAATCGGCAGTCATCAAGCACCTCCACAGGTGTCTTCCTCTCCCACATCAGAAATAGGGGCAATAAAGAGTTGTCTAAGAAATCTGTTTGTTCGGTCTTCCAAGGTATCAAGGTAGGTTCCTTTGAAGAACATAACCGATACAGTTCAAAACTTCCCCAGGAGAGTCCAATCTAGTTCCCCAGGAAAGTTGGAATTCATCTCCCCAAGCAGTAAGCTTATCCCCAGTAGATTTTGGAAGCTTATCCTCGCAGAGCACGAACGTGTCCCCCGGCTTTATTCAAAGAGTTATTTCCTTAACAGGATATAACTGGGTTATCCTCAGCCAAAAGCCACGGAGAGATCGTCCTCGGCGAAGTCTTCTTATCCCCAGCGAAGTTTATCAACACTTCCAACACAACAATGGTATCCCCAGTGAAGTTACCTTCAACATTTCAGCAAAGTACCCCTCTTCCCACAGAGTATTTTCCCCAGCAAGATCGCTATAGTAATCTCCCCCGCAGAGTAATCTCCAAGCATATTCCCCAACGGAGTCATCTTCTCCTACCGGTTCATTCTTGTAGAGCGAAAAGCTCTCTCTTCAACACCAGCCCAGGAGTTAACTTCCTGGCACCTATCAAGGATTTATTTTCTTAGACAATAATACATTCATGAACATTACATCTTCATACATTATAGCATGCATACACATCATACTACACGAATCTCATCAATTTTGAGGACATCCTGAAATCATGCAGTTCATGCATCATGATCTTGCATACAACTGATGCTTTACCTTTTCAGGAAAGGTCAATACAAAGATGATTACTATCAACTATCGCGACTCCTTCTAGGTATAGTTCAGATGTGACCCAGATATGGCGACGTTCTGATACTTCTTCCAGATTTCCTTCTAGATATAGTTCAGATGTGAACCAGATATGGCAACGTTCTGATACTTCTTCCAAATTTCCTTCTAGATATAGTTCAGATGTGAACCGGATATGGAGACGTTCTGATACTTCTTCCAGATTTCCTTCTAGATATAGTTCAGATGTGAACCAGATATGGCGATGTTCTGATACTTCTTCCAGATTTCCTTCTAGATATAGTTCAGATGTGAACCAGATATGGCGACGTTCTGATACTTCTTCCAGATTTCCTTCTAGATATAGTTCAGATGTGAACCAGATATGGCGACGTTCTGATACTTCTTCCAGATTTCCTTCCAGATATGGTTCGGATGTGACCCAGGCATGGCGACATTCTGACACTTATTCCAGACCCCCTTCAGATAACTTAGAGATGCTCCGGACACGGAAGCTGTTCTATTGTTTATTCAGAGATCACCTTTCTAGAGATGGTTCAGATGTGACCCAGATATGGCTACCTTCTGATACTTGTCCCAGATTCATTCAGATATAGTTTGGAAATGCTCCAGATATGGATGTTGTTCTTCGGCTTATTCAAGTTTCTTCTCAAAGATGGCTCAGATATACTCCAGAACCGGATGCTAGTCTATGACTTATTCACAGTTTCTTCTCAAACAACTTAGAGATGCTCCAGACCCGGAGACTATCCTATTGTTTAGTCCAGATTCATTCGAAAGACTATTCCAGATTCGATTCTTGTATCCAGTCAAAAGCCTTCTCTAGCCCAGTTAAATCGACCCCTAACAGATTTTCCTGATAAAGACTCAGTAGAAGATATCCAGATTCTCTCAGCATTACTGTTGAAGTAGAAGTCGTCCAAGATTCTCTCAATGATTACTGTTGAGGTAGAAGTCGCCCAAGATTCTCTCAATGATTATTGTTGAGGTTGAAGTCGCCCAAGATTCTCTCAATGATTACTGTTGAGGTTGGAGTCGCCTATGGTTCTCTCCCCATTACTGTGGAGGTAGTAATCGTCCCCAGATTCTCTCAGCGTTACTGTTGAGGTAGAAGTCGCCCAAGATTCTCTCAATGATTACTGTTGAGGTTGAAGTCGCCTATGGTTCTCTCCCCGTTACTATGGAGGTAGTAATCGTCCCCAGATTCTCTCAGCTTTACTGTTGAGGTTGAAGTCGCCCAAGGTTCTCTCAGCGTTACTGTTGAGGTTGAAATCGTCCAAGGTTCTCTCACTGTTCCTGTTGAGGCAGTAACCATCCCTGGTTCATTCATCACCCATTTGAAGCTCCAGATTCAGCTCCTGTAACCAGTTAGGACACATCTATACAAAGAATCTGAAGACCAGCTCCTGTAACAGGTCAGGTAATCATTTTTCTTTTGCAGGTACGCAAGTCTCGCTAAGGAATCTCTTACGCGATCAGCACCCAGATGGAATCTATAAGCCCATCCACCATCCATCACATATTAGCATGGCATCTATAAGCCCATCACCCTATCCATCAATCTCCAAATGGCATCTATAAGCCCATTCCCACCATCACACTACTATGTGAGCGCAAATTTCTGGGCACTCTAGTGTTCAATCATCTTCCACCTTCGGATTACGAAAGGCACGTCAGCCAATCTGCATCCTCAGGTCTAAGAAGATTGAACAGGGGCAACTGTTGTACCCCAAAATTTTCCCTCCCATATCCTTCAAAACTTGCCAAGTCAAAAGCTTCAAAATTCCCCAAGGGTTGCACAGTTCAAGGGCCTCCTAACAGTCAAAATTAGGGTTTTGGTTCTGATAAAGAAAATGAAGTTTCCAAAGGTCCAATCAAGTCCCACATGCCTACAAACATGGTCAAGCATCCTCATACCAAGTTTCAAGACTTACAGCATAAAATTGCACAGGCAAAAACCCTAATTGCACCACAGTCAACTGTAGGGGCAAAATGGTCATTTGACAGTCAAAAGTTCAATTTTTTTATCAACATCTCATTTTGAAGCCACAAACATCATTTGATCAATGCTTGATCATGATTCTCAAAGCTTGGCTCAAAAAGTCTCAAGATGCAAAAGTTTCCATATTTGGACAGTTGAAAAAGTCAACTGTAACTTGACCAAGGCATAACTTCCACATGGATTATCAGAAAAATTCCATCCAAAGCTCATTTTGAAGAGAAAGACATTTCCTACAACTCCTCTTCACACTTCAAGTCCAAGAAATGCTCTCACAAAAAGTTATCAATTTCAACATTATAGGTCATTTTCAAGAGTCAACAAAAAAGGACTTTAAGTCAAAGGCCATAACTTGAGATTGGTAAATCAAAATGACATGGGACCAAAGGCATTGGTTCGAGGACTTCAATACCTTTCCAAAATGTCCAAGAACATGATCAAAGCTTAAAAATTGAGCAAGATATGCCTTGTGGAAGTTGGGAAATTTTTGGATATTTTGAAAAGTTAACTTTGCTTCAAATGTCTTAAAATTGCTAATGGTCCTCTTTTTCTTCCAAGATTCATCATCCAAAGCATGTGCACGACCATTTGGCCCAAAGGGAAGTTTTTCATCATTTTTATTTATTTATTTGAATTTTTAATTGTTAATAATTCATTTAATTAAAATAAATATGTGGAAAATACCAAACCAATGCAATCAAATCTTTTTATGCATGGAATAACTTCAGATTTTCGTGCATTATTAGATATAGAAAGAATCGAGGTAATTGGATATGATTGGCATCAAAAACATGTGAAAAAGATTGAAAAATTATGGCATGAAAATCAAATATCCTCTCCATCAATTCATTGATTCTTTGGACCAAAAACTCAACCCTAATCATTCACACATATATACTCATGCAAGCCCTAGTGATCAGGACCTCTGAGCTGCGCAAGAACCCCATAATCAAGTTGGCATTTTTTTAAGAAAACTCAAATACTGAAAACCACCTTCCAGTGCGATTCAAGGCCAAATAATCATTCTATTGTGTTCCTGAAGCTTCAAGGAACGTGTCTGAATCAAAAACATCATCCCTAACATCAAGAATTGGTAATTAAAAGTCAGACTGTGCCCTTCTTTTTGCATAATCGTGTTTTATTATTCAAGCCATATCCATGCATTTTGATTCTTGATTTGTACTAATGAGTTGATTCTGAAGCTAGCAGTATGGTTTAATTGAAGAATCATTGCCCATACGCGATTTCACCATGAATGATTATTAGGGTTCTTCAAGTTTTAAATTGGGGGTTTACTCCTATGGAAAAATTGGAACACGAGACTCAGACTATTAGAATCAGGACCTTCAGACGAATTCAATGATGGGGTCGCGCCCAATTTATGAAGCACCATAGCCTAATCGCTATTTTGGAAAAAGGTGTATTTTGGGGGGGTTCAAAACCCCCGTTAAATCTTTTTTATTTCAGGAACAATGAAGAAGACGACCCTGTGGCAAGCTGTGATTGGCTAATTTGAACCCCAGGTCCCCCTCCCTTTCCATAATATTTTTCTTAATGTCATTCTATGCAGCTGGCTCTCTGAAGACCACCATACGTCCCTTCTCCAGGCGTGCCACGCGCTTATTGATACCAATCTAAAGGCCCAGATTTGGAGAACACCCTGGACGTTGATCAAACATGCCACATGCTTCCTGAAAAAGTCAAATAAGGCCTTAAAACCTTGGGCCAACAATGCTAATGGTACCTCCAATTGGGGACAGAACCCCCTAAGGTTTTGCAATTCAATTCCTTTTTTTTTATTTTATTTGTGTCAATTGTTTCTTTTTTAATTATTTAATTTAATTTATTTTAATAAAATACAAAAATAATATAAAAATCAGAAAGTCATAAAAATCAAAAACATATTTTATTTTAATATTTTTGTAAATAAAAATCATTAATTAACTTAGTTTTATTCTTAAACTTAATTTTAATATTTTTCAATAAAGATTGGTAGAATTAGGGTTTTAAGTATTTTTCATTCTTTTTCTTCTTTTTTATTAATTATTAATTATTAATTATTATTTTCGTAAATACTTGCTATTAATTAAATTAGGTTTAATTTTAGATTTAATTTTCATATTTTCTTAATAAATTAAAAAATAGCTAGAATTAGGTTTAAATGTCATTTAATTCACATAAAAAAACCATAAATACAAAAAACCTCAAAAATAATTTCTTTTTCATTTTAATTTCATTAATTTAATAATATAATTTAATTTCATAACAAAGGGTCCAACGCCCTCGCTTTCAATTTTAATTCAATTCGCGCATTTTATTTTATTTCTTATAATATTTATGTAACTCTCCCAAAGCCGTGTAAATTTATATTTCTCGCACTTTACTTCTTTATTTTCTGTCAAATCGGGTCCTGGATTAAATTTGGCGATGTGAATCCGCGCCTTTGTAATAGTTTAGAAACTTTATATTTCTCGCTCTTTTAAACTGTTAATAATTGCATGCAAGAAGGAATGACAAAATAAAAACAAACGCGTAGATCACCTGACATGAACAAGATAAATGAAAATGAACATGACACACAAAATCACACACCACCCCTAGGGTACGCCTCACTGTTGCGTTGCCTCGAAAGGTGATCGTCGAGTAGAGGATGTCTTAGTAAGTCCTCATGATCCGGGAACCTGGCATGAGGGTAGCTTCTAAGGTATCTTCCCATTGCTCCGGTGATCACCATGTCCCGAACCTCGAATTGACCCGAACACCTCCAACGGTGGTGCTACCTACCTCTCAATGGTGGGATGGCACTACTTTAAAGGACATCTACACAGACGAAATCCTTAGGGTAGGTAGACGACTCTAGATACTTGCTCTAATTTCAAAAACAAAAATTCAAAAATACTTTTCACACCGACACCTTTTCAAAAAGCTTTCGAAAGCAATTTTTCAAACACTCTTGAGGACTGATACAAGAGTCGAACTGAAATTTTCAAAGAAACTTTTTTAAAACCCACAGTTGAAAAGCAAACAAACCATTTTTGAAAACACAATGAGCAAGTATCTAAGAGCCCATGGATAACCATGGATAGAAAGGGTGCTAACACCTTCCCTTTCTATAATCTACCTCCCGAACCGAGAGCAATCTCTATAAGGAATTTTTCTGTGCTTTTGTCCTTTCCATTTGGAGAAAATAAAAGACGGTGGCGACTCTTGCTTCCGCGATATTTCGCGAACCAGCGTTAAACAGTCAGTTCCAGATCCACCAATCACAAAGATCCTTGCTTAGGAGGAGGTTTGACTAGTCAACTCTTAAGTGGCTTTGAGTATTTGAGACCTTTGTGAGCATGTTTTTGAAGAAAATGGGAGGGAAAATTTTGGGGTACAACAGGATGCTAGGGTTTAGATTAAAGGTTTGGGAATAGGGTTTTAAATTTTAGTTAAGGGAACTCGCCACGATTTTTAAGTTGTATGCCTATGTATCCTCTTATGTGGAATCAGAGTCGCAATTCGTAGTTCATAGTTGTTTGGTTAGTTTTTTTATGGATTACAAAAATATCTCGAAAAGATACACTCCTCTTGTATTTAAAACAGGCTTCTAAAATACTCATATGGGCCATCAGATTTTGATGGTCTATAAACCCTCCCTATCAATATTTAAACCCCCAATTCACAAATGGAACCAAAAGCTTAATGAGCCATCAGATTTTGATGGTACATAGTACATCCTTTTTATGCTTTTAAACCTCCGTCAAAACAAAACTTAAAAACCAACAAATTTACACAATATGGTTTAGAAACATAGTAATAATATGATTATTGAATTTGATGGGGAAATTTTGGGATATGACAATGCTCAATTTCAATGGAAATGTTATGTGTTTGGGTAGATACAATATAATGATGCATGTTTAAATGATTCACTAGGGAATAACAATATCAAAAATGAACTGCTGAGGAAACCCAGAACATTTAAGAAATTATTCTTGGGAAATTGGACTTAAACAAGGAATAACTATATGAACTAACGACCACTAGGGATGAACTACGATGCGGGATTGCAATTCAAACACGCCAACTCCGAGGAGGGATGCCACTAAAAAGTGGACTTTAGAGAGAAAAGTGCAAAAATAAATTTTGCGGTCCAATAAAAGAAAACATATTGACTTCAAACAACCCTTAACTTCCTGGGGAAAAGCTCCATTACCTCCTTGATGGGAATAAGGAAAACCTCATTGGGGAATGAAGATTTTCTTGCGTAGAAATCTTGAAAAAGATAACTTCTACTGGGGGCAATGAGAAAAAATTTGAACAAAAGAGCTTCACAAAGAACTCCGCTGGGGAACAAATCTTCTATTGGGGGGGAAGAGAAATCAAGAAAATCCTTGAATCTCAACTTCCACTAGGGATGATACAATATCTTCTGTTGCTGGGGATAAGAGGATTCTTAACAAAACTCTTACCAGTAAAAATTACATTGGGGAAGTAAACCTTGTACGATATTCACCAAGAATGTAACCTTGTCGGGAAGAGAACAAACCTCATGAAAGGAAAATTAGAAAGGCAATCCATATGTATAGATCTCACCAGGGAAAAACAGGCTTACACACACTCCACTTGGGGAAAGCAGCCTACTTCACGGGGATAAATCAAGAAACTTCCTACTGGAAAATAAAATACTTTTTACAAGAACCCTTAAAAGATACAGACCACACTTGGGAGATAAATATTTGTACAGAAATCACCAAAATGTATTTTACGCGGGAGAATATTTCTGAAGAAAATCCTCTTAACATACAATGTTTTTGTTGAGAAAAAGTGCAGACTACACTAGGGAGAAGGATTTTGGTCTGAGGAAACAATCTTTCCATCCTCTACCGAGGAAACAAAAATCTGTAAGATATTTATACTGGTAGAAACCTCGACGATTTCACTCACTCGTATTGGCATGTTGCTTGTCACAAGCAAACTACAGTTCCTTAAATTCACAACTTGTGCCCCGAGTATAAGATTTATGAAGGGATTTTCCTTGCAAGGATATTCTTTACCATCAGAGATGTCTTGCCCCAGTATCTTCATATTTTGAAATACTTCCCTTTGATCAATGGATTCTTGCAGAGATTTGTCGAATCTTAATGTAACTGCCCCAAATTCACTAAACTTTGAGGGATCGAATTCCGACTTAAATTTCTCGGATAGGCTGAATCTTCAAACTTCACTTTTCTTAAGAGCGAACAATGTTGGGAAAATAAACTTTCTCATACCCAATAGAGTCACAAAATTTTCCTTTTTAGGATAATCAGACAGTAAAATATCAAGCTGCCCATGCTCAACAAAGTCCTCAAGTACTTTTTCCCTTAGGGTGATCCAAAAGTGGCATGCCCATACTTCACAGAGTCTTCAGACATACTATCCACACTTATTTAGATTCTTTGAGAGTTCGATCGAATCTCTACGTAACTACTTCAGATTGATTGACTTTTGAAAAGATTTTCCTCGAGAGGACTTCCTGAGATATATGCCATTATGGATAAGTTGTCGTAGTGTTATGTAACTCATAACGCTGTTGTGATACGGTGGGAGAACTGACTTGAGGTTTTGCGATTGTATTCTCAAATGTTTCGATTTAGCAAGAGTTGCCACCGACTTTTTATTTTATCCTAAGGAAAGGTTAAAAAGCACAGCAAAAACCTTTGAGATGTTTTCTTGGGTTCGGGGAGTAGGTTATAGAAAGGGAAGGTATTAGCACCCTTTCTATCCATGGTTATCCATGGGCTCTTAGTTACTTGCTTAGATCACTTGCCTTGCATTTTCAATTGTTTGAAATGGTGCTTTCAATTGTTTGAAATGGTGCTTTCAATTGTTTGAAATGGTGCTTTGTGTTTGTTTTGAAAGATATTTTGAAAAGAGGCCATGGTGGTGGCAACATTTGTAATGATTCATGTTTGAATGTATACAAAGGTGTATTTGTCTTTTGAAAAGTTTTCAATGTTTTGAAAGTTGTGTTGTGATGTGTGTTTTGAAAGTAGGCAAGGTTTTGTTTTGCAAGTTTGATCAAGTAACTAAGAGTTGTCTACCCCTAAATTTACTCAAATATTTTTCCTATGTTTTAACCCTTTTAACAGTATTGTTCCACCATTGTATTTGGTGGGCAATCTTGTGTTAGGATGTTAACGGGACGGGCGCGGGTCATCGTTTAGACCATGAATGCAATAGTGCCAAGTTTCTTTGGCAATTTTTCCTTTAAGGGACTTGATCATTTTTAGGCAACTTGAGAAAGCGTCATCGAGGGACTATGATCATTAGATTTGTTTTTGTTTGGCCAAAGACACTCAACATGCAAGCATGGCCCATTTTTGAAGGCAACAAGTGGAGTAACCCTAAGGGTGCAAGTGTGATTGGTGTTGTCCATTTTCATGCTTTTTTGTCTTTGAATTAGGTCAAGCTATTTGTTATTTTATTTTTGCATACAAACCCTAGGTCTATCATGGCATAATTAGAAAGCTTTTAAATGCGGAAATTTAAAGTTCTAAATTATTACAACATGATTATGGGGATGGGGGTACAAATGTTTGAATGGGGGTATTTGACAAGAAATTTAAATCTAGGCTATTACATCCATATCGAATATACAAGGATTTAAATGTACAATATTTGCAATATAAATAAATATCAAAATGCAATGTATTATGCACAAAAATGGCCTTTTATGTATGTAAAAGTTTTTATGTTTGAAATATAAACAAAATAGAAAAATATCAATTTGGAGTATTTTTGTGTTTTTAGGGCAAAACCCTAATTTTTAATAAATAGTAATTATTTACTAATTATATACAATATTTATGTATTTATTTATACAAAAAATAAATAAAAGAGAAGTATATTGTAAAAAAGTATTTTTTGATGTCATATATTAATAAAAATAAAAATGTATTATTTTCATATTTTTGTCCTAAATATTTAATAAAATATGTATAAGTATTTATATTATTTATTAAATATACTAAATATATACAAAAAATGAAATATTAATTATTTACAAAAAAGTATATTTTTAGAAAAAATGTTTCCAAAATGTAAATAAAAATAATAACTAAAAAAACATATTTTTTTGTATTATTTTCTAGGGTTTTGAATAAAAAGTATATATATTTATTTATATGTATAAGCTAAATAAAACAAATAAATTTTAAATAAATGAAAAAATGGGTAAAAAAATATTTTTTATATTTGAGCAAAAAATAATAAGTCAGAAGAAAAAATAAAAAGTCAAAAATGAATAAAATATCACACAATGGGTCAGGGGGGTGTAAATGGAAAATGAGGGTGCAAACAGA
This sequence comes from Vicia faba, assembly GCA_948472305.1. NCBI lineage: Eukaryota > Viridiplantae > Streptophyta > Magnoliopsida > Fabales > Fabaceae > Vicia > Vicia faba. Next base: position 180,479 of record CATIWC010001851.1, read on the forward strand.
AAAAACAAACTCAGGCCCAGCCCAAGTCCACCTTCTTCAACCTCTAGCCATTTCTGTCTCAAAAACGCGCGCCATCCATGCTTGATTCAAACTTCCTGATTTGTTTAACTTTTAGCAAAAACTTATAACATCAATAATGTAGAGCATTATGTCACGATTTTAAACATATAAAAAAGTTGTTCTAACTCTCAGAAATGAGAGAGAATTTCTCCTCCCCCAATTTCTGACCTAGCTTTTCTTCCATGTTCAGGTCCAAAATTCTCACAGCACACACAATATAAATGAAAAGTAACTACATGGATGGCTTCAGGGCTATGAGTAGGACATGCTTTCTTCACAAACTTAAGCCTAATTATGCCTGGATAGAGAGATAGAAGTTCAAATTTTTACCTGTTCAGTTTGAGTTGTGTACAACAATGGAGGTATCTTCAATGGAGTTTGAACTTTGGTACAGCTTGCCTGAAGTCCTAGGATGCTTCCTCTATGCTCAGCTTGCTTTGAATCTCTCTGAATCGAGCTATGGAAGTCAACCTGCACAGTTGAAAAATGAAAATGGCAAACTTGGTTAGGGGTGTTACAGTCTGTATCTAGGGCTTGGGATAGTTTGTATGGATGATATAGAATGTGTTTGAAGTGGTTTTAGCCAAAGCGCACGAGTGGATGGAGTTGGCCAAATCAAACTGCAGCAGGTACCCTGTTTTGCAACAAAACTGTGTTTTGATGAATGAGAAGGTTTGAGCTGTGGTTGATTCGTGTTTTAGGTCAGTTAGGTCATGTGAAAAATGTTTGCAATGTTTGCTTTGGCTGGTTCTTACAAGAATGAGAGATTGGTATCAGTTTGCAAGTTTTCTTCCTTTGTAAGCAAAGACAGTCAACTTGGGTTATAGGCCAATGCAGGTCCCTCAAGCATGCTACATACTTTGTTCTTGATCAGTGGGATTTGTCCACAAACTTATGCCTCAGAGATTTTGCTTGTACCTCTTGGATTGTGAATTTGACATAAAGTGTACCTTTTCAAAAATGGCAAACTTACTTTTTCTAATTATGGATTAATCTTGTATGTAATGACCAAATGCTCAAAATAATGCTTGAACATAATGGTTTGGCATTTAATTATTGAGTGTGAAGAGGATTAGAGGCCTGTAATCTAGCTTGTGCAAGCTGACTTGAAAAATGCCAATGTATGAACATGTATTTGGTTATGAACAAAAGTGACTTTTGCCCAACTTTGCCAATTCGATTATCCCTAACCACAAGGGTGTTTGAGAAGTTCTTGGACAATTTGGAAAGCTTGGAATGTGTGATACAATCCACCTTTGTAATGTAGATTGAAATTCCAAGTGGAAGCATGTGAAAAATGGCCATGAAGTTGGTCAAAAATCCTGCCTAGAATAGGTCAAAAATTTTCTAAGTTAAGAATGTTTTGCACCCTTATTCCAAAAATCATAACTTGAGCTACAAGCTTCTTTTAAGGAAACTTTGTGAATCAAAGTTGTAGATTTTGCAATGGACTACAACTTTCATGTTTTGAGTTTTGCTTGAATCTAATTTCATCTTGGTGAAAAAATGGGACAAAGTTAGGGAAAAAATAAGGAGATTTTATAACTTAGAAAATTTCTAAGTTATGAAATTTCTTCATTTTAAACCCTAATTTGCAATTTTGGGTTTCTTGATGAATAAGTTTCATAATTTGACATGTCTTGATGAAAAATGAATCTTGGCACTTGATTTTGACCAAAAAGTCAAAGTTTGACTTTTCAGTATACAGTCAAATTTGATCAGTTGACTGGAAAATTCATCTGTCAATCTTGTGCATTTGGGATCTTTTGAACTTGTTGAATGGATCAAGACAATTCCATTGAGTCCTTGAGTCCATATGTGATCTTGATTTGCCATTGGTTAGGTCAAACAGTCAAAAATTGCCTTTGTGCAGTCAAAACCCTAAAAATGACCATTTTTCCCTTTTGGTGATCTGATCAAATTTCTTGTGGAATTGTGATCCAAACTTGACCAAATGGTTCATATGAGTTCAATATGTTGATGTGGGTCAAAAATCATGAGGTTTGACTGTCAATTGGTCACAGTTGATTTTTTCCCCAATACAGCTGATTTTTAGGTCAACTGTCCAATTGGTTGGGCAAAGATTGGAGTTAAGACTTGAAACTTGGTATGGATAGACTTGTGAGTCCAACATGAAGCATGAAAGTCACTTTGGGCATTTTAGGTCAAAACATCCTTGTGCAAACTCAAACCCTAATTTGGGTCAACAGTGCAAGGAGGAGTCTTGAGCAAAGCAAACCCTAAATTGATCTTGAGCTCCAAGGGTCTTGTGGTGAGAAAATATTGATGAAATAGGAGGGCAAATTTTTGGGTACAACAGCTGCCCCTGACTAACCAATGTTGGAAGTGGGTTTAACAACACTTGGGTAACGGGCCCCGATTTTTCGACACTTTGAGATTCATAACTACACCATATTGGCGAAACTTTTACTCGACGGAGTACTCACACGCTTCTTCCCCTTAGGTTAATCAAATTCTAATACTTTTACTTCTCCTCAATGGAGTACTACCATTGAAATACCTTCCCCTTCTAAACGGAGTCTTAGAAAACCATTTCCCCGCCTCTTACCCACAGAGGAATGAGAAGTTCATGGAGTCTCAGATGACAACATACCCTTAGGGTGGTTGACTTACGTCCTAAAAGTAGGCTAGTACACAACTATACCTCTCAACTTGAACTACTTTGTGTTCAAACAGATACTTGAAGCAATCTATCCCTTAGGACCAACTGAAAGTGATACACCATTGCTCAACGGAGTCCTCTGGGTAATCAAAACTTCCACACGATCTGCTTTTGATCTTTTCTCAAACTGGTCTTCTTTTATTCAACAAAGTCACAGGAAATACTTCCCCAGATTAATATGATTTTCTTTTCAATAGATTCTTGAACCAATTTGTCCCTCAAGATAATCAAACTATTCATCTTATGCTCATTATGCAATCTCGCTTGATGTTTAAGCACGTATTCATATGAAAAAATTGTTTTATTCTAAGAATTATAATTCTAATGCAAAGCTTATGTTTGTCTTGATGTTTAAAAACTTTTATTGAAAAGATGTCGAAACATCGACTTTTTTCTTCCTTTTTTTGTGCAAAATATAGTAAAAAGATGGAGTGATACCAACTCAAAAATTTTAGCAAGCGTCCTAGGAGTCAGATTACCGTATTCTCGTTACAATTTTGATTTCGAATTAACTCGTGCTTTAGTTAGTACTTTTAAGGGTTGTAACGTGGTTTGGTTCACGGTTATTAGAAAAAAGGATTTAAGGCTCAAAGTTATTTGGTACCCACCATTCTCCATGATGTTCTCAAGTTCTACATTCAACTAAAGTGATACAAGCACTCATCTCTTAAGAGGAGTTTATGATAGTTGAGGAACCACTGAGGCTTCTTGGACATGACAGTCACTCACCTTTGTTTTTGGTGTCTGATCACCAAACTTTATTCTTTGCTGAGGACTTTTATTCGTAATCCTTTATCGCCTTTCAGCCATTCCATTTTTTCTTTTTTGCTTTCCCTAACTTTTTCCTAGACAAATTTTGATTTTGAAGTCTAGTGGGATGCCCTAATTTTTTCCTAAGTCATTTGTTTTCAAGTTTCAACTTAGCGGACTTTCTTTCTTTTTCTTATTCATTTTTTCTTCTTCTTTTTTTCGAACAAGTTATGTGACCCTGAGTCATTTGACTTATTATGGAGTGACTACCTCATTCCTTGGTCATAGAGGGATAACCATTTGATTTTTCTTGACCTCTTGATGTGCGACGGATAAGGTGTGGTGATCCTCATATATTCACTCCCTGTTGAAATTTGAATGCTCGATATTAACTGAAAACTACCGGACCCCGGGTTAAATGTCAGGGTGCTTTCTAACTAGAAAAGAAACACCTACTTTATTTCTCAAAGGGGTTGGCGAGGGTCTATCTCCCTTATATCTCTAGTTCTTGGGGATTTGAAACAATGCTTGTACATCATCAGCAGGGTTTTTACTCGAAAGCTTATCATTTAAGATTCTAGGTATACTTCTCGTCATCCTCCCTCCCGAGTTGTTTCTTTATTAACAAGAGTTGAGTATCAAAATCAAAGAAAAACAATTAAGAGTGATAGCGAATGGATAAATTCAAGACAAACATATTCGATGCATTATGATTTAAAATTAAAAAACAAACAGGTTTTGTATACAAGAAAGTACTTAACAAAACAAGAAAGATTACAAATGAGAATGCAAATGAAACTAGAAATTTCCATGTTGAGGAGACATGACTCCGTATGAACTTATTGCTTTTGATAACTTTTAGCAGCCTTGATTCTCACTCAGGTACATGATTCCCATTCTTCTTTGGCGTAAACTCAATAGCCCTTGAATCAATCAGGTCTTGAACTTTATCTCTGAACGAACTATAATCTTTGATTAAATGACCATGTGCCCCAGCGTGGTAACCACATTTCACGTTAGGGTCAAATTCCTCGGGATAAAGAGAAATAATAGGATCCAATTGTTGGGTTTCCACCAAATAAAGCTTGAGAAAATGCAAGAAAAAATTATCATAAGGTATAGGAATTGTGTCATAAACTCTTTTTAGCTTGCTGTCCCTCTGTCTTCCCTATTGTTGACATCTTTGTCGATAAGTTTGCGGTTGTAGCACATACTGAACTGGATGAGCATAAGAATGATATTGATTCTGATTAACCATCTGCTTCTCATGACTTGGAAAAGGCAATGACTACTAGATAGGAAGCTTTGGGAGTACAAGTTATGGATGATGTAACCCAGGACACGAGGTTGAGCCTTGAGAGAAGGTGTAACCATCTTCCCTGCAACAGTTGGGGTAGGCTTGATTCGTATGCTCAAACATTTGGGAGTAAACAAAATTATCCTTGCATCGAGCAAATCTTGGACTTTATGTTTCAAAACCTAATAGTTCTCAACATAATGACCAAGTTCCCCATAATGGAACTCACACCTAGCATTTCGATCATAGTCAGATGGAAGCTTTGTAGGAGGAAGACCCACAGTACAGAGCTCAACCAACTAATGTTCAAGTAATCAAGGGAGTAATTGGGCATAGGGAATTGGAATGAGATTAAATCCCTTGTATTTCTACCAAAAACATCCCCATTTTACCCTTCATCTCATTCAATTCCCTATGAAGTTGCTCCACAGCCTATTTCTAAGCACGAAGCAATGAGAAGTCAATATTTGCAATTTTAGTAAGAAAATACCAGGTCTGAATAAGAAATTCCCCAACTCTGAATACTTGCTATGAATACATGAAGATGCATGAGGTAAATGAGTGGATCAATGCCATGTTCAATCATTTTCCAAGAACCCGCATGATTTTAATTTTTAATTCCATGCCATAAGGTTATAATCTTGATGCTCAAGTTGCTCCAGTTGTTTAAGCTGCTACTACACCTGCACCTCCTATGGTGCATGTTACTCCCTTGGCTAGAAATGAGATCCATTATATTGCACCGCCTTTGGTGAATGCTATGCCTTTTGTTAACGATGAAGTTTATCGTCCTGTTCCTCTACCAAGTGAAAGTATGGGTTTCTATGACCGTTTGGGTGACTTTCAAGACCAGTTCAATGAGATGCAAAAGGAAATGAAGGCTCGTCGAGGAAAATAATTGTTTGGACAGAACGTCAGTGAACTATGCCTAGTTCCCAATGTAAAAGTGCAAACAAAGTTTAAAGTTCCATAATTTGATAAGTACAAGGGAAACTCTTTCCCTCGTGACCACCTGGTGATGTATATCAGAAAGATGTCTACCCATAATGATGATCAGCGTTTACTCATTACTTTCTTCCAGGATAGTTTAACTGGTGCTGCTCTAAAGTGATATATGAGTCTGGACAGTAGTAGTATATGTACCTTCAATGATCTAGGAGAAGCCTTCATCAAATAGTATAAGTATAATATGTTCATGGCACCTGATCGTGACCAGTTAAGGCCAATGGCTTAGAGAGACAAGGAGTCGTTCTAATAATATGCGCAGCGTTGGCGAGAGATAGTTTCCCAGGTGGTGCCACCTATGGGAGAACAAGAAATGACCAAGGTCTTCCTAAAAACCCTTGGATCATTTTATTATGAAAGGATGGTCGCTAGTGCACTGAGTGATTTTACCAAAATGGTAAGCATGGGTGTTCATTTGGAAGAGGCTGTTAGAGAAGGGCGCTTGACAAAAGATGAAGGGACAAAGAAGTCGTCATACGGGTTCTCTGGAAAGAAAGAAAGAGAAACAAATTTTGTTATTAGGGAGAGGAAGATTAGGCCACTTAGAAGACATCATCAATACCAGCAACAAGTTGCTTCTCTGACTCCAATTGTCAATGTAGCTCCAACCACTATTTCCTATCAGAGACCATACCCTCAGGGAAATCAAGGGCAAAGTAAGAAGAGAGATGCTTTTGACTCTATTCCAATGAGCTATGCAGAGTTGTTCCCGACTTTGATCCAGAAGAAGTTGGTTCATAGCAGGCCTTCCCATATTATACCATCACCTTTACCATGGTATTATAAGGAAGACCAGACATGCGCTTTTCATCAGGGAGCACTAGGGCACAATATTGAGAACTGTTATCCTTTGAAATCTGAAGTACAAAAGATGGTGAGATCTAGCCTCTTATCCTTTAAAGATTGGACCTAATGTGAAAGATAATCCTTTGCAAAAACATGGAGGAGCAAATGTTGTAAATATGGTTACTTGTTGTCCAGGGAACTTCTGAATTTTTGATATCAACCTGGTTAGAGGAGATTTGGTAAAGATTCATGTTGACCTCTGCGAGTTCAGTTACTATATGCACGACCATGTTGGTTGAAGTATTTGCAGTATAGATATCTGTAGCGATAAAAAATGTAGCGGGGTAAATCGGAGATCGAACTATTAATTAATTCGTCTCACAAAAGCAAGAGTCGCCACCGCACTTTATTATTTCCAAGGGAAAAGGGAAAAGAGCAAAATAAAACCCTAGAGTATGCAATGTAAAATAATACTTTAAAAGTAATGAAAATACAAGGCGTTTTTGAAAAGAGGTCTAGAGTTCGGGGGTTGGTTATACAATGGGAAGGTATTAGCACCCAATGTATCTATAGTATTCTATAGGAACCTTTTGAAATATCTGTTTATTAAAAAAATGTTTGTTTGATTAAAAATAAATTGTTTGGCCAAAGATGGGTGCGGATGAGATTTTGAAGAGACAGCGACCTAATGTCGAAGTTTTGACTTAAAAGGTGTGAGTTTAAAAATTGAATCTTTTGGGAAAATTATCTTGAGTTTAACAAAATAGTAAACAAACAAAAAAATGAAAGAGGGTATTCGCACGATCGGATGAGATGTATTTGATGACGTGAAGTCAACAAATTTAAATCTTTCCCTTGGAGTAAATCGAGCAAGTAAAATAAGATGAATCAACAAAGTATAAGCATTCAAAAATTCACAAGAAAACAAATCTAATGAAACAGATTAATGACCAAAGGCATCGAGAAATTAAAATGACAAAGATATTTAAATAGAAGAAAAGGGAACTAATTATCTAAGTCAAGATTATAAGATTACTTTACTAAAATAATTCTAAACTAATTTGTTATCTAAAGTTATAAAAATAATTCTAAAATTACTACGCTAGATCTAAACTAAATTAAAATTTTAATATTAGAAAATTAAATCTAAACTAAATTAAATTCTAAAGTTACTAAATTTAATCTAAAACAAATAAAAATTCCAAAGTTACTAAACTAAATCTAAATCAAATAAAATTCTAAAATTACTATATTAAAAAAATAGAAATTCTAAAGTTATTAGGTTAAATTTAAATTAGATGAAAATTCTAAAGTTAAATCATATCTTAAACTAATTGAACGTTCTAATAAATCTAAACTAAAAAACTAGATTAAGAATACTTTAAGCATAAATTAAATTAATTATAAGAAAAAGGGGTGTAAAACTGAAGTATAAGGGGGTAGAGTAAGAATTCGTATGGCTTAAAAAGACAAAAGAAAACAGGAGGCCCATAATGCTAAAACAGGTTATATGAAGAGAAAATAAAAATAAATAAAACAACTACTGCTGGGCCGGACCGGGTTGACCCGGTTTTGGGAAAGAAGCAAGGAAAAATAATTCGAAAACCCTAGTAAACGAAGGGATGCCGCTGGCCTTGGGGAGAGGAAAATTACAGATTAATTAATATTATTATTCCTATTTCCAATAAAACAATTAAAGGAGAAAATTGAAAAAATAAAAAAGACACGATCCTCTCTCACATCATCACCATCCTCAACCTCTTCTGTTCCTCTTTCAGACTTCCTTCTTCCTTAATGTCTTCAATCATCATCTTCCAAAAAAAAAAAAAGATAAACCGCGACGCAAACTTTTAAGCTTCTCCGAAGATGGATTTGAAAGAGGAAGCCACTCAAATTTCTCTGTGAAAGATCAATGCATTCCTCTTTTTCGTCATCGTAACGAATCTGATGCTTGGATGTTTAAATGACACAGATTCCCATGGATGGCCTCTATAATCCATCGATCCACCTCGAAGATTCGTATACAATAAACGATCCTGATTTTTCTCCAAATATCACTCGCTTTCTCCATAACAGAATCGAAAATTGATTGAGGGGGTTTGAGTTTGATGAAGCGATTATGGTTTTGTTTGGATTTTTGATCAATGATTTATGAAATTGTTTTGGCGATTTGGAAGAAGGGTAAAAATTGGAAATAATATCAAGTTCACGTGAAAGTGACAATCTTTTTTGTGTGATTTCTCCTCCCCTCTTTTTTTTATGTTTATATCTCTTCTTTATAGCCAGTCCCTCATAGAATTGGAGGGGGATTTTGATAAGCTTGAATAATTTTGGTGATCTGTTTTATTGCTTTTTTTTATACAGGTTTTGGTCTTGCTAAATTAGTGTAATATTTGGCTGGTTTGGACTGATATGATGCAGGTTTTTACAGGCTATTTTGGACTGTTTGAATTGTTTGTAGCAGCAAGACAATAGCAGTGTGCAAATCAGTTTTGGACATCAACATTTTCAGCTTTGTTTTGGACTATTTTTTGGCATGTTTTATGCAGATTTGGCAGACTATGGGCAGCAACAAAAATTGGTTTTGGGACCACAACTTTATTGGACATAAAACAATAACAAAGATAATAGTAAAAACAATGATAAAAGGCAATTTGTTAGTAATGCAAAACAGAATAATAATAATAATAATAATAATAATAATAATAAAAATAAGATGCAAACAAAAATTAATTTTATTTTAATTTTAATATTAATTCAATTTTAAAAATTAAATTAAAATTAGAATCAAATCAAAATCAATATTGGATTAAAAGAAGCTAAAACTATAATGACCCAAAAGAATAAAAAAAAAGTAAAATAAAGAAAAAAGATATTAACTATATTTTTGAGATTTTTTTGGATTAAAATCTATACTAAAATAAAAATCTAAATGAAACCAATAAAACTATAATAATTTTTGATATTTTTTTGAATTAAGAATTGCGAATTCAAAATACTATAATGCTAATTATAAATATTTTTGTGATTTTCCTAATAATGCAATAGTAAAAAGTGACATGAACTAAAACACACATTTTTTAGATTTTTTTTCAAATAAGATAAAAATGATAAATAAAAGACGAAAAAAAATGCACTATGTATGATTTTGTAAAGGTTGGACGAGACATGATCAAATTTCATTAAATTCATAAAGCGACTTCTAACGTTTTCATTCTTTCATTGCTTTTCAAAGCATAATTTGCCCTTGACTTGTAAAGAAAAATTGTAGATAACGTCAAGGAAAATCATGTGCGAAAAACAACTGTTTAAAAATGTCGAAATTTAAAGAAGTTATGATTTTTGAAATCTGACTCGAGAAATGGCAAAAAAAATAGGTCAAATTGCTTGTGAACGCTTGCTATGTAATAATGCAGATGGGAGGTGGTATCTTAGGTCAATATTTGGGGTATGACAGCTGCCCCTATTTAAGTTTCTTCTATCCGGAGATATGAAGATTAAAATCTTCGTCTCGACGAGATTGAAGGTACTTAAATACATAATACGCAAATTTTGCCCTAAGATACCGCCATTATGTTTGTGATATGAAGGTAGTATTTAAATTCACAGAGAATGATATTGTATGAGACAAGATAATGCTGGAGAAACCAAACACCAACAAAACACAGGAACATAGATTATACACTACTGGGGAAATGAGCCATCGACTTCAAACGATAGACTCTTGGCGGCGAATAAAATTTGAGAGAATACGACCTCTGACCCTAACAAAGAAGGCATCTTGCATAGGCCACAAAATAGATTATTGACCCAAAATAACAGTGAGTTCACAACTCAAGGTCAAAGATAGACAAAAGATATACCAAATTTGCTGATAATGGATTACCGACTTCTGAAGGTAAAGATTCATAACAAACTTCTCTGCGAGATTTTTCAAGAGGGATACCAATTAATGCTGAGATAATAATATGGTTGTAGATACACAAGCTGCTCAAATAAAGAAGCTTCCACTTGCTGTCGTTCAAAGATGTCAATAACATACAAGCTGCTCAAATAAAGAAGCTGCCACTTGCTGTCGTCCAGGGATGTCAATAACATACAAGCTGCTCAAATAAAGAAGCCGCCACTTGCTGTTTTCCAAAAATACTATAACATACAAGCTGCTCAAATAAAGAAGCCGCCACTTGCTGCCTTCCAAAAATACTAATAACATACAAGCTGCTCAAATAAAGAAGCCGCCACTTGCTGTATTCCAGAAAAAAATCAATAACGCGCAAGTTGCTCATGAAGAGACCGCCGCTTGCCGTTTTCCAAAAATAATAATAACGCACAAGTTGCTCATGAAGAGACCGCCGCTTGCCGTTTTCTAACGATGTCTATAACGTACAAGTTGCTCATGAAGAGACCGCCGCTTTTCCTTTTCCAAAAATATAATAACGCACAAGTTGTTCATGAAGAGACCGCCGCTTGTCGTTTTCTAACGATGTCTATAACGTACAAGTTGCTCATGAAGAGTCCGCCACTTGTCGTTTTCCAAAAATATAATAATGCACAAGTTGCTCATGAAGAGACCGCCGCTTGTCGTTTTCTAACGATGTCTATAACGTACAAGTTGCTCATGAAGAGACCGCCGCTTGTCGTTTTCCAAAAATATAATAACGCACAAGTTGCTCATGAAGAGACCGCCGCTTGTCGTTTTCTAACGATGTCTATAACGTACAAGTTGCTCATGAAGAGACCGCCGCTTGTCGTTTTCCAAAAATATAATAATGCACAAGTTGCTCATGAAGAGACCGCCGCTTTTCGTTTTCTAACGATGTCTATAACGTACAAGTTGCTCATGAAGAGACCGCCGCTTGTCGTTTTCCAAAAATATTTCAGAAGAAAGTTGCGATAACACTGCCAGAGAATAAAATTCTTTTTCAAAGGGAATCATGAATAGATCCTTCCTGAGGAGGTCAAATACTTAAATGCGCAAAATAAATGCACCGTTCATCTAGGTTGTTTAGCTTGGAGAAAACCACGAGATAGCCTATGCAAGAGACAAAAAAAACTCCCTCCAGGAATAAACCAGAGAGAAGACAGTCAAACAAGACTCCACCCGATGAGAAAATAACTTAATTGGGGATTCATCCTATCCAGAAATGGACAAGGAAAGCTAAATCAAAAATTCATCTACGAGGATTAACTCAGTTGGGGAATTTAGAAAGGAAGCACATTTTCTGCCTAAGTTAACATTCTACTTGGAAAGAAACATGTACGATGTTTGAATAAACAAAGTATACAACCCAAAATCAACGACAAATGTGAATATGCATGCGTGATATAAGTGTAAATGAGTAAATGAATGTTATGATGACAAAACAAACAGATGGAATATCTTGAAGACGATAAGATGTCACGAAATAGTAGATACTCGGCCAATCTTAAAAAGACGGAAAACAACTGGAACTGGAACCACAAAGCAACGTCAGAGCGTATCACGCTACAAGGCTCAAGTCTTCTGAGGAGAAAAGTATTCAAATCCAATCTTCTAATACCAATAGACCACTAGCATGATACAAAACGTACCACACTTCAGAAATCTGCTCAAAAAAAGATAACTGAAACGAAGCTTAACTGGAAATGCTGGGGAGTCACCAAGCTTAGTACCACTAGAAACAAAAGTGTACACAACCAACACCTCGTGACGATTTTGAAAGAAAACATGTTCATCATGCAAGGATAAATTACTGTATTGTTTTGCATTTCATGGTTTGACCATCCTCGGAACAACTGTTAATATTCCTTTCAGTATTCACGACACATTTTTAAAATAAGAATGCTTTAAATAACTTTGTTTTAAATATTGCCGTAAAAATTAAAATTTTCCCACAAAAGGTAAATGCTCAAATTTCATTAATAAGATGGTAGTTCGCTAACAACGCGACTCCAATGGTTTACAAATTTTTTTTTGGGAAATAGTACATGAGAGAAAAAGGTTACACAAAAACAATGATCACTATTCTCCCTAACCACTTTGAATTCCGAAATGTGCTCAAATGCCAAGACTGGTCTGACCAAAAGCTTGCACAAGCCGCCCTTTCGGGTTTTCAACTTAGCAAACTGTCAACTCAAACCTAAGCGAAATATTTCTTGACTGCATCGGCGTTCATGGAGCGCGGGAGCTCTTCACCGTCCATATTTGTGAGAATCATGGCACCTCCAGAGAAAACTTTCTTAACGACATACGGTCCTTCATAATTCGGAGCCCACTTGCCCCTAGAATCAGGTTGGAAAGATAATATCTTCTTGAGCACAAGGTCACCTTCTCTGAACTCGCGTGGTCGAACCTTCTTATCAAAAGCCTTCTTCATTCTCTGCTGATATAATTGACTGTGACACAATGCTGTCAATCTCTTTTCTTCAATTAAATTCAACTGATCATATCTATTTTGACACCATTCAGCCTCAGAAAGTTTAGCTTCCATCAAAACTCTCATAGACGGGATCTTAACCTCCACGGGAAGTACTGCTTCCATACCATAAACTAGGGAAAATGGGGTTGCGCCCGTGGAAGTTCGAACTGAAGTACGGTATCCATGCAGAGCAAACGGAAGCATTTCATGCCAATCTTTATAAGTTACCACCATCTTCTGGACAATCTTTTTGATGTTCTTGTTAGCAGCTTCAACTGCCTCATTCATCTTCGGCCTGTAAGGAGAAGAATTATGATGTTCGATCTTGAACTCCTCACAAAGCTCTTTCATTATCTTGTTATTCAAATTCGAACCATTATCAGTGATGATCTTGCTCAAGATACCGTATCGATAAATGATTTGATTCTTGATAAATCTGACTACCACCTGCCTGGTTACATTAGCATAAGATGATGCTTCCACCCATTTAGTAAAATAATCGATCGCTACCAAGATGAAACGATGACCATTTGAAGCTTTGGGTTCAATCATTCCAATCATATCAATGCCCCACATAGAGAAAGGCCAAGGTGAAGAGATAACGTTGAGGAGGGTCGGTGGCACATGTATCTTGTCCGCATAAATCTGGCATTTATGACATTTCTTCACATATTTGCAGCAATCAGATTCCATCGTCATCCAATAGTAACCAGCTCTCAACATCTTTTTAGCCATTGCATGTCCGTTGGCATGTGTACCAAAGGATCCTTCATGTACTTCTTGCATCAGCATGTCTGCTTCATGTCTATCTACACATCTGAGCAAGACCATGTCGTAATTCCTCTTATACAATACTTCTTCATTGAGGAAGAAACTGCTTGCTAATCTTCTCAACGTCTTCCTATCTTTATTGGATGCCCCAGGCGGGTACTCTTGAGTTTGAAGAACACGTTTAATGTCATAGAACCATGGTTTGTCATCGGTAACCTCTTCTACTGAGAACACATGAGCAGGTCTATCGAGGCGCATAACCCAGATTGTAGGCACATCGTTCCAACCATTCACTTGAAACATTGAAGACAAAGTAGCTAAAGCATCAGCCATTTGGTTTTCATCTCTAGGGATATGATATAATTCCACTTTGTTGAAGAAAGTTAACAATCTTCTAGCATAGTCTCTGTAAGGGATCAAACCAGGATGACGAGTCTCCCATTCTCCTTTGATTTGATTAATTACCAATGCCGAGTCTCCGTAAATATCAAGAATCTTAATCCTTAGATCCACTGCTTCTTCGAGACCCATAATACATGCCTCATATTCAGCCATGTTGTTCGTGCAGTCAAACTTCAATCTTGCCGTGAATGGGATATGAGTACCTCGGGGAGTGACGATGATTGCCCCAATTCCATTTCCATAAGAGTTCACAGCTCCGTCAAATATCAAACCCCAACGGGATTCGGGATCAGGTCCTTCTTCGGGTAAAGGCTCTTCACAATCTTTAGCTTTCAAGTACATAACATCTTCATCTGGGAAATCAAACTTGATGGATTGATAATCGTCAATTTGTTGGTGAGCCAAATGGTCGGCTAAAATACTCCCTTTGATTGCTTTCTGAGTGTGATACTCAATGTCATATTCTGATAACAACATCTGCCAACGGGCTATTCTTCCAGATAAGGCGGGCTTCTCAAAGATATACTTGATCAGATCCATTTTGGAGATCAACCAGGTGGTGTGGTTAATCATATACTGGCGCAGACGGCGAGCAACCCAAGCTAAAGCACAACAGGTTTTCTCAAGCATTGAGTATCGAGACTCACAGTCTGTGAATTTCTTACTCAGATAATATATGGCATGTTCCTTTCTTCCAGTCTCATCTTGTTGACCAAGCACACATCCCATGGAATCTTCCAATATAGTCAGGTACATAATCAAAGGTTTTCCTTCCACTGGAGGAATCAATATGGGAGGTTCAAGTAAATATTCTTTGATGCTATCAAAAGCTCTCTGACAATCTTCTGTCCACACACATCCTTGGTTCTTTCGGAGAAGCTTGAAAATCGGCCCACAGGTAGCAGTCATATGAGATATAAATCTAGAAATATAGTTCAGTCTCCCAAGGAATCCTCTTACTTGTTTCTCCGTCTTGGGTGCGGGCATTTCCCGGATAGCTTTGACTTTATCAGGATCTACCTCAATACCTTTCTGACTGACAATGAAACCCAGAAGTCTTCCAGAACAAACACCAAAAGTGCACTTGTTGGGATTCAGACGGAGTTTATACTTTCTCAAATGCTGGAATAACTTTAATAAATGTTCCAAATGATCTTCTTCAGTTTGTGATTTGGAAATCATGTCATCTACATACACTTCTATCTCTTTATGCATCATATCATGGAACAAAGCAGTCATGGCCCTTTGGTATGTTGCACCAGCATTCCTCAAACCAAACGGCATAACCCGATAACAAAATGTTCCCCAAGGTGTAATGAAAGTTGTCTTCTCCATATCTTCTGGTGCCATCTTGATTTGATTGTAACCAGAGAAACCATCCATGAAAGAAAAGACTTTGAACTTTGCGGTACTGTCGACCAATACGTCAATGTGCGGTAATGGGAAGTCATCCTTTGGGCTATCTCTATTCAGATCTCTATAGTCTACACACATTCGAACTTTGTCATCTTTCTTAGCAACAGGCACTATATTGGCTAACCATTGAGGATAGACCGATGTAACAAGGAAACCTGCATTAATTTGTTTTTGAACTTCTTCTTTGATCTTGTCAGCCATATCGGGACGAGTCCTTCTCAACTTCTGCTTAATCGGCGGACATTCAGGTCTCAACGGTAAACGATGCTCCACAATATTGTTGTCCAAACCTGGCATATCTTGGTAGGACCAAGCAAACACATCAACATACTCCTTGAGAAGCTCCAACATTTTCTCTTTGACCTCTAGGATAAGCAATGCTCCGACCTTGACTTCCTTTTTATCTTCTTCATCACCCAAATTGATCATCTCTATAGGCTCTTCAAACGGCTGAATAATCTTTTCATCATGCTCAAGCAAACGGGAAATTTCATCAGGAACTTCTTCGCCATCCTCTTCTTCGGCTCCGAACACAGGGAATTCAAAGTTGGGAGGGGGCATAAGATCATTGTTTTCAATGGTTAAATCATGGATTAATCTGCACATATGATTATGCTTTATTTTAGAAATCGATTTGTACAAATAAAACAAAAAGTTATTATATTTTCCTATTACTACCGATTAATTTTCATTACTATTTCCCAGAAAAAGTGAAAAAAATAAAACAGTAGTGGACAAAATAACATTTTTATTCATGAGGGGCAATACTTGAAACAAAGAGCCCATACATTTTCTCTTTTGCCTTGGGCAGAGCAAAAGGATTTATTTTCAACATAGCCCGACACAAATACTTTTCGCCTTGGGCAGAGCGAAAATTTTTTTCAAAAATAAAACAAAACATTACTCAGAAATGTGCATCACAACAGGAACATCAACAGCAATCCAGTTCTGGCAAACCACTCCATGCGTTACGAAATCGGGTAAATCCTCTTCAGAATCGTCTCCTATTATAGCATCAACTTCAGGAGGAGTCGGATGGATAAAACCTGCGCTTTGGAAAACTTCTTGTATCGGACGAGTAACTATTTCATGCTTGACTCTTGTAGACACGGGATGAAAACCAAGACCTTCTCCAGACTTGTTCTCGGGCAAAGTCAACACCTGGCCCCAACCTTCAGCCGAACCACTTTCAACCACTCGTCGCGCATCCTCAAAAGAAGAAATAGATGTCCCTTGCTTCTTCACTTCATTATTAGCAACAGATAGAGCTTGGAATTGGGTTCCAACATCCTCATCAGCATCAATAAAAGAGAAAGATGACAAATGGCTTACCACCATAGCCTGCTCTCCACCAATCATTACCAGCTTTCCATGCCTTACAAACTTCAATCTTTGATGGAGCGTGGAAGTGACTGCCCCTGCATCATGGATCCATGGACGACCCAATAGGCAACTGTAGGCGGCACGAATATCCATTACTTGAAAAGTGATCTGAAAAGTATGAGGACCAATTATTATAGGAAGATCCACTTCACCAATGACAGTCTTCCTAGAACCATCAAATGCTTTGACAATTACCCCACTAGGTCTCATGGGAGCACCTTGATATGAGAGTCGAGATAATGTAGTTTTGGGCATTACATTTAACGACGAACCTGTATCTACCAACACACTTGATAAAGTATCATTTCCACAACTTATTGAGATATGCAGAGCCATATTATGGTTCCTTCCCTCCTCCGGAAGCTCTTCATCACTGAAACCAAGATTGTTACACGAAGTAATATTTCCCACAATTCCGTCAAATTGGTCAACCGTCACATCATGATCCACGAATTCCTGGTCCAAGACCTTCATCAAAGCTTCTCTATGGGCACCAGAATCTCTCAGTAAAGCAAGCAAAGAAATCTTGGAAGGAGTTTGCAATAGTTGGTCCACAATCTTATATTCACTTCTCTTGATGAGCTTCAGAATCTCATCATCATCGGGATGTGGGATAGGTTCATTGGATCGGCCTATCTCAAACCTTGGTTCAACATTTCTCACTGGAATTTTTGCCGGTATGGGCCTCCTGACTTGAACTTCTGGTCTCTTCAAAGGTACTGCTACGAAGACACGTCCGCTTCTCGTAACTCTGCTCACATCAGCGATGTTAACAAAAGATGGCATTGTTGGTATAGGAACTTCTACCCCATTCTCAATCATTGTGGCATTATACTTATACGGTATAGCTTGGTCTGAGTTGTAAGGCACAGGACCAGGTGGATAAATGATCAAAGGAGCAACAGGTGAAGTCTGACTGTCGTAAACGATCTCTACTGGTTCAGGCAAGTTGAATTGTGGTATTATAACATTCACTTCATCCACCGGATCTCTGTCATATGTAATAGTGATAACCCTCTGGTCTAACAATTTTTGAACGTCCTCTTTCACAATAGGGCAATCAACCTCTCTTGAACAAAATTCACAAACATCATAATCATGATGATGCCTAAAAAAGGCAAGTCTTCTTAAGCTCTAATGTAACCTGATCAACGAATCTCTTATGTGTTCAACTTGAAAAACTCGAAACTTTCCTGGACAACCTTCCACCATATTCACTGATGCTGCCCCATGTCGAGGCAAAGGATTATCTCTAACATTTGGGTGAACATCCTTGAAAGACAAGATACCGTTCTTAATCAACCTCTGCACGTCCGCCTTTAAAGTAAAACAATTTTCAATGTTGTGCCCCGGCGACCCTTGATGATATTCACAAAACTGATCTGCCTTGTACCACGGAGAAGTACTATTTGGTGCGACAGGAGGAGGCTTCGTCGTTATGAGTTTTTTTCTGATTAGAGCGGGGAACAACTCAGTGTAAGTCATGGGAATGGCATCAAATTGCGGTTTCCATGGTGAACGATTTTGGTTGTTAAATTGATAAGCCTGTTGTCGAGGCTGCTGCTGAAATGGATGTTGCTGAGTTGGTGGGGTTTGATGAGTTGGGGTCACCATTGTTGGGCGGACAGCCGGAGTGACTTCCGCAACATGTGAATAGCCTCTCCTTGGTCTCCCAGGGAAAATTACACTGACATCTTGTTCTTTCCTTTTAGGGAAAACACTTCCAAACTTCTTGATACTGCTAGAAGGACTTCCTTCCTTAACCAAACGTCCCTCACGAATCCCTTCTTCCAACCGCATGCCCATACTTACCATCTCGGTGAAGTCACTGGGTGCGCTGGCAATCATTCTTTCATAATAAAAGGAACCTAAAGTCTTCAGGAATATCTTTGTCATTTCTTTCTCCTCAAGAGGGGGATAAATCTGAGCAGCAATCTCGCGCCACCTCTGGGCATATTCTTTAAAGGACTCTCGATCTCTCTGGGACATCGCTCGGAGTTGATCTTTGTCCGGCGCCATGTCGACGTTTTACTTATACTGGCGAACAAAAGCTTCACTAAGATCGTTGAAATTACGGATCTGAGTGTTGTCCAAACCCATATACCACTTTAGAGCGGCACCAGTCAAACTGTCTTGAAAGTAGTGAACTAATAAGTTATGATCATCAGAATATGTAGACATCTTTCTCACATACATAATTAAATGACTCCGCGGACACGAATCACCTTTATACCTTTCAAAGTCTGGCACTTTGAATTTGGCTGGAATCTTTACATTTGGAACTAAACACAGGTCATGAGCATTCTTTCCAAACAAATCTTTCCCTTTTAACGCTCTGATCTCCCTCTGCATCTCTTGAAACTGGTCTTGAAATTCCTCCATTCTATCGAAAAGATCCAGACTTTCAGCAGGATCGACATGGTAAGTAGGTTCATTCATGTATGGTATAGAATGAACCACAGGAGCGACAGTTGTCATCACTGGTTGAGGGAAAGGTGCCACAGACGGGATTACAGGCGGCATAGTAGTTGTCTCTGGTTGAGGAAAAGACAGAGTAGGTTGAACCAAAGGTTGTACGACAGGCTGATACCCTTCTGGCACAAAGTTATAAGGCATTCCCCATGGAAAACCTTTTGGCATCTGATGTTGAAGCGGAGAGTTGATTTGAGTCACAGATGTTGGAACGGTGTCAATCTCAGAAACCACAGTAGTTGAAGTCTGAATCTCAGCAGCTACAGTCGATGGCTGATTCTGAGCAGCCATCAAACTTTCCACTAGCGCAATTAGTTTCTCCATACCGACACGAAGGGTAGCGACCTCCTCACGAAGCTCGTGGTTTTCCTGTTCTAGATCTTCCATCTTCCTCTGACGGTTGGCTCGGGTATCGTATCGATGAGACAGCTTGACAATCTATCGGAGTGGAAAAAGAAACAAGGATAAGACTCTAGAAAACATGTGAAGTGGAATGCTGGATGATGCATGATATGTGATGCAAATTATAATTCATTTTGATAGTTTTTCAAGGAACTTTAATAATTTTGCACACGTCAATGGTAAAGGAATTTGGAACAACAAAAACTCATTTCATTAATCAAAAGCGGTAAATTACAACTTACAACTTTGGAATAACAAAATAATAAATTACAACTTTGGGACAACAACCCAATAAAAGCAGTAAATTAACACTCTGGAACATGAAGCCCATAATAAAATCAGTAAATTACAACTTTGGAACATGAAGCCCACAATAAAAGCAGTAAATTACAACTTCGGAACATGAAGCCCTTTTACAGAGTTTTACAAAATGACATCAGTAAAATAAAACTAAAACTAAAGATCACTCAGAATCATAAGATGGAGGACCAAATGCCAACTGTAACTGGAGCTTCCTGATCTTCTCTTCATAAAAGTCTTCCATCTCTTTCTTCTCAGCTACCAGTCGATCAATGATTTCCTTTTGTGGATTAGGAACGAGAGCAACGCTTACCGAACCTTCCTTCTTTCTCTTCCTTTCACTAGCATATTTCTTCAGTAAAGCATCCTTTTGACGAAGCTTCTCATCATGATCAATGAACCAGCCGTCTTGAATAAATAGTAAATCCTCCTTTTCCTTTAGTTGTCGAGCCAGGACCCGATTCTCATATTCAGACATATTATACTTTTCTTTCCAAGCATCTCTCTCAGACTTCATCCTAGCCAGATTTCCTTGGTATTCTCCCATATTCTCGATAGGGATATCAACAGATGATGATGCAACAGTAGGGAATAAAGGTTTCTCAGGTTTATAGGGAATCTTGAGAGCACAAGCCCTAGCACGGACCCATTGTAGGTAAGGCTCCAAAGAAACGGCACCCCTATGTCCTAACATGTCTCTCCCTTTCCTATGGATGTGGAGCCAAGCTCCTTCGATCTCCCTCTTAGCTGCCTGGTGATCTTGTCCTTCTTGTAGAAAGAAACCACTCACATGGATGTTGTTTGGCTTGTCCCTCATCGGGTATCCAAACTGACGGCGCGCGAGAATAGGATTATAGTTAATTCCACCTTTCGTACCAAGAAGAGGCACGTTAGGAAAAGCACCACAGCTATCGATGATCTTCACGTCATAGTAAACTCGATTATACCAATCAATGTCGAAATGAGTGAGAGCCATAATTTTTGGCGCCCATCGTGGATCCTTCTCAAGATTCCAGAAAACATCAGACCTAGGTAGATGAGAAACATAACACTGATACAACAACGGTGCACAACAAATAATCATCCCTCCTTGATAAGAGTTTCGAAGATGGATGGAGTAGTAGGTATCTCCTAGCAGCGTAGGGACCGGATTTCCAATCAAGAAAATTCTGATGGCGTTGATATCCACGAACTTATCAACGTTAGGGAACAAGAATAGACCATAAGCGAGTAAAGCAAAGACGTCTTCAAAGGCAATAGTATCTTTTATCTCAGTGAAATGACGAGATTTCCTCAACAAAAACTGCGCAGACAAGCCTCGGATTCCCCCTTTTGTAGTCATGTTCTCCTCTATCTCTGACTTCTTCAAGTGGGTGATGGTCGCTATCTCATGAGATTTGGGTTCCTCTTCTAAGCCAGAAAAAGGAACACAGTCGGTGATCGGCAAACCAAGTATGTAGGAGTACTCTTCTAAGGTGGGCATTAACTGGTAATCCGGAAAGGTGAAGCATCGGTACAAAGGATCGTAAAATTGGACCAACGTACCAAGGATGTCTTCTTTCATCTTGCGCTTCATGAGAGGTATAATGGACCCATACTTTTTCTGAAAATCCGTCGGGTTCTTGATCTTAGGAATTAAACTCTTCAGTTCTTCAATCTCGGGCTCCTTAAAACTAAAACTTCGAGTGTTTCTCCTTCCAAATTCCATAATAATAGTACCTGAGATGTCTGCAAAAATCATTCTTAAGTTCCTTGAAAAACAAGTTTTTTACAAAAAAAAATGTTTATGGATGTATGGATGAATGATAATGCAACAGTTACACATAAGTTCACAAATATGGGGTTCAAAGGTTCAACGTTTCGAGCATGGAGTCAAAGGTAAAGCCCACCCAAGGTATGTACTACAGTTTAATCACACCTGTAAGACAAGGTTCTAAGAGTTCCCAGAGTCTACATTCCTCCTTCGGATATTACCAAAGTCTTGATTACTCAATAATTAGAAATATTCTCAAGAGAAACTCATCCCAGCGTAGCATCGCGTGACAACTACTTCCGGATTACTCCATTATAGTCTCCGCGCTACACCTAAAAGGCCAAGATCGGTTAGGGTTCTACGGTTCTCAACTTCTCTGGCTCCCAGGTCGAAAATAATAATGTCTTCTCGATTACTCGGTAAACAAATATTACGTTCAAAAGGGCCTTCCACTGAGTGGAAGATCTCATGCCTCCTTCTTCGGGATTACTCCCTCAAAGTTAACATGACTATACCGCTCGTCCTGTTCTTAAGTGTAAATTAATCCGGGTATAGGATTCGTCCTTTGCAAAAAAACCCAAACAACCCCAATATAAACATATAATCAAATAACTCAAATAAATAATAATAAAACAGATAAGACAAATTAGGCTTAACCTACTTAGGGATGGACCAGCATGAGGTCAATCTGTCCCCAGCAGAGTCACCATTTCTGTAGCGATAAAAAATGTAGCGGGGTAAATCGGAGATCGAACTATTAATTAATTCGTCTCACAAAAGCAAGAGTCGCCACCGCACTTTATTATTTCCAAGGGAAAAGGGAAAAGAGCGAAATAAAACCCTAAAGTATGCAATGTAAAATAATACTTTAAAAGTAATGAAAATACAAGGCGTTTTTGAAAAGAGGTCTAGAGTTCGGGGGTTGGTTATACAATGGGAAGGTATTAGCACCCAATGTATCTATAGTATTCTATAGGAACCTTTTGAAATATCTGTTTATTAAAAAAAATGTTTGTTTGATTAAAAATAAATTGTTTGGCCAAAGATGGGTGCGGATGAGATTTTGAAGAGACTGCGACCTAATGTCGAAGTTTTGACTTAAAAGGTGTGAGTTTAAAAATTGAATCTTTTGGGAAAATTATCTTGAGTTTAACAAAATAGTAAACAAAAAAAAATGAAAGAGGGTATTCGCACGATCGGATGAGATGTATTTGATGACGTGAAGTCAACAAATTTAAATCTTTCCCTTGGAGTAAATCGAGCAAGTAAAATAAGATGAATCAACAAAGTATAAGCATTCAAAAATTCACAAGAAAACAAATCTAATGAAACAGATTAATGACCAAAGGCATCGAGAAATTAAAATGACAAAGATATTTAAATAGAAGAAAAGGGAACTAATTATCTAAGTCAAGATTATAAGATTACTTTACTAAAATAATTCTAAACTAATTTGTTATCTAAAGTTATAAAAATAATTCTAAAATTACTACGCTAGATCTAAACTAAATTAAAATTTTAATATTAGAAAATTAAATCTAAACTAAATTAAATTCTAAAGTTACTAAATTTAATCTAAAACAAATAAAAATTCCAAAGTTACTAAACTAAATCTAAATCAAATAAAATTCTAAAATTACTATATTAAAAAAATAGAAATTCTAAAGTTATTAGGTTAAATTTAAATTAGATGAAAATTCTAAAGTTAAATCATATCTTAAACTAATTGAACGTTCTAATAAATCTAAACTAAAAAACTAGATTAAGAATACTTTAAGCATAAATTAAATTAATTATAAGAAAAAGGGGTGTAAAACTGAAGTATAAGGGGGTAGAGTAAGAATTCGTATGGCTTAAAAAGACAAAAGAAAACAGGAGGCCCATAATGCTAAAAAAGGTTATATGAAGAGAAAATAAAAATAAATAAAACAACTACTGCTGGGCCGGACCGGGTTGACCCGGTTTTGGGAAAGAAGCAAGGAAAAAAAATTCGAAAAACCTAGTAAACGAAGGGATGCCGCTGGCCTTGGGGAGAGGAAAATTACAGATTAATTAATATTATTATTCCTATTTCCAATAAAACAATTAAAGGAGAAAATTGAAAAAATAAAAAAGACACGATCCTCTCTCACATCATCACCATCCTCAACCTCTTCTGTTCCTCTTTCAGACTTCCTTCTTCCTTAATGTCTTCAATCATCATCTTCCAAAAAAAAAAAGATAAACCGCGACACAAACTTTTAAGCTTCTCCGAAGATGGATTTGAAAGAGGAAGCCACTCAAATTTCTCTGCGAAAGATCAATGCATTCCTCTTTTTCGTCATCGTAACGAATATGATGCTTGGATGTTTAAATGACACAGATTCCCATGGATGGCCTCTATAATCCATCGATCCACCTCGAAGATTCGTATACAATAAACGATCCTGATTTTTCTCCAAATATCACTCGCTTTCTCCATAACAGAATCGAAAATTGATTGAGGGGGTTTGAGCTTGATGAAGCGATTATGGTTTTGTTTGGATTTTTGATCAATGATTTATGAAATTGTTTTGGCGATTTGGAAGAAGGGTAAAAATTGGAAATAATATCAAGTTCACGTGAAAGTGACAATCTTTTTTGTGTGATTTCTCCTCCCCTCTTTTTTTTATGTTTATATCTCTTCTTTATAGTCAGTCCCTCATAGAATTGGAGGGGGATTTTGATAAGCTTGAATAATTTTGGTGATCTGTTTTATTGCTTTTTTTGATACAGGTTTTGGTCTTGCTAAATTAGTGCAATATTTGGCTGGTTTGGACTGATATGATGCAGGTTTTTACAGGCTATTTTGGACTGTTTGAATTGTTTGTAGCAGCAAGACAATAGCAGTGTGCAAATCAGTTTTGGACATCAACATTTTCAGCTTTGTTTTGGACTATTTTTTGGCATGTTTTATGCAGATTTGGCAGACTATGGGCAGCAACAAAAATTGGTTTTGGGACCACAACTTTATTGGACATAAAACAATAACAAAGATAATAGTAAAAACAATGATAAAAGGCAATTTGTTAGTAATGCAAAACAGAATAATAATAATAATAATAATAATAATAATAATAAAAATAAGATGCAAACAAAAATTAATTTTATTTTAATTTTAATATAAATTCAATTTTAAAAATGGAATTAAAATTAGAATCAAATTAAAATCAATATTGGATTAAAAGAAGCTAAAACTATAATGACCCAAAAGAATAAAAAAAAAAGTAAAATAAAGGAAAAAGATATTAACTATATTTTTGAGATTTTTTTGGATTAAAATCTATACTAAAATAAAAATCTAAATGAAACCAATAAAACTATAATAATTTTTGATATTTTTTTAAATTAAGAATTGCGAATTTAAAATACTATAATGCTAATTATAAATATTTTTGTGATTTTCCTAATGATGCAATAGTAAAAAGTGACATGAACTAAAACACACATTTTTTAGAGTTTTTTTCAAATAAGATAAAAATGATAAATAAAAGACGGGAAAAAAATGCGCTATGTATGATTTGGTAAAGGTTGGACAAGACATGATCAAATTTCATTAAATTCATAAAGCGACTTCTAACGTTTTCATTCTTTCGTTGCTTTTCAAAGCATAATTTGCCCTTGACTTGTAAAGAAAAGTTGTAGATAACGTCAAGGAAAATCATGTGCGAAAAACAACTGTTTAAAAATGTCGAAATTTAAAGAAGTTATGATTTTTGAAATCTGACTCGAGAAATGGCAAAAAAAATAGGTCAAATTGCTTGTGAACGCTTGCTATGTAATAATGCAGATGGGAGGTGGTATCTTAGGTCAAAATTTGGGGTATGACAATATCCATGTATGTTATAAGATAAAAGCTAATCTTTAGGAAATGATGGACGAAGGCCTCATTCATATAATCTGACCTAGGGCAGAGTACAAAGAAGATGTGAATATATTCTTTGGTTTCCTTGGAGAATTCTGGATTTTGACGTGAATCATATGAATGACGATTTGGTGCAGTGACACGCTACCTTTTGTCACATGGATGGTCAAGAAGAACACCATTATGGGTCTTTCCAGATCTGCTGCAGAGACTCTTGTGGTTGTTCCATAGTGATAAAGGGTGTTTAGTTATTATTGGAAGTTCCCATCCAACCTTTGTCTGATGTCAAGAATATTGCTGAAGTCATCCGAGTGACCCGTAGTGGTCGTGTTTTCGTACCTGTCATTTGAGGGAATGTTAATGTTGATAAAAAGGTAGTTGAAAGTGCTAAACCTAAGAAAGCAGTGGGGGAATCTAGTGGTACTACTCTGGAAAAAGATGTGAATGATATATTGAAGATTATCAAGATGAGCGACTACAGGATCGTAGATCAATTGTTGCAAACCCCATCAAAGATATACATTCTAGCCTTGCTAATAAACTCTTCTGCCCACAGGGAATCTTTGATGAGAGTATTGGATCAAGCTTTCATGGAAAGTGATATTCCTTTGGACCAATTCAGTAGTGTTGTCAGGAATATTACATCCTGTAATAACCTGAGTTTCTGTGATGACGAATTTCTCGGTGAAGTAAGGAATCATAATCTGGCTCTCCATATCTCCATGAACTGTAAGAATGATTCATTGTCCAATGTGCTGATTGACAATGGGTCCACTTTAAATGTCATACCTAGGAGCATGCTCATGAAGTTGAAATACCAAGGAACTCCCATGCGCCCAAGTGGCATAATTGTGAAAGCTTTTGATGGATCGAGGAAGTATGTCATCGGAGAAGTAGATTTGTCTATTCACATAGGCCCACACTTATTTCAGATTACTTTCCAGGTTATGGATATTGTTCCCGCTTACAGCTATTTACTGGGACGACCATGGATCCACGAGGCAGGGGTTGTTACTTCAACTTTGCACCAGAAGCTGAAGTTTGTTTATGAAGGAAAGGTGGTTATCATAAATGGAGAACATGCATTGTTAATATCTCATTTATCCTCTTTCAGTATTGTGGAAGCAGATGAAGCTGCTGTTGGAACTCAGTTCCAAGCTTTATCCGTTGATAATGTGAGGGAAAATTAAAATTATATAGCTATGTTCAATTATGCTCAGCAAGTAGTGCGTAATGGCCCTAGTAAAGTGTGGGGACAAATTTGTTGATCCACCTATGAATAAGAATAGAGCTAGTTTGTAATTCTCGGCAAAGAATAGTAAAGGTGAGAGTATGAAGCCAAAGTCTACTTTGGGAAAATATCAAGACATATTTCACAGTGGAGGTTACCTTCATCCAACTGTTCCAAGGATCAATGTTATTCTGGAAGATGAAGCAGAGCAAGAGATGTCGAACTACGTGACACATGGAGTCAGAGTCAAAAACTGGGTCACTATTGATGTTTCCTCTTGCATTCATATCTCAAAGTAATTTATTTTTTTGTTAATCTTTTAAAAAATGTTTCACTCTGCCCAAGGTGAAAGTATTAATATTGTATGGGCATATATGTTGCTTTGATCTTTAAAATCAATAATAAAAGTTGTCTTTGATTCCCAAATTGTGTCTTTATTTTCTGCTTTTTCTTGGAAAATGGTAATCATAAAAATCATTTCAAAATAAATAATACCTATATATAAATATGCATAAACACTTGCTATATGTGTCAGTTTCTAAAAGCAATCATAAATCATATGTGCGGATTAATTAAAAAACTCGTTGAATACAATGACCCTGCACCCTCTCCCAAATTTGAATATCCCGCGTATGTGACCAAAGAAGAGGAATATAATGAAATCCCAGAAGAGGTTGCACGGTTGCTTGAGCGTGAGGAAAGTACCATTCAGCCGTATAAAGAGCCGTTGGAGACAATTAATTTGGGTGCAGAGGGAGATCCAAAAGAAGTCAAGATTGGCGCATTGCTTCATCTCGATGTAAAGAGCAGGTTGATTGAATTGTTGAAAGAGTATGTGGACATATTTTCTTGGTCATACCAAGATATGCCGGGATTGTATACTGATATTGTGGAACATCATTTGTCGCTAAAGCCAGAATACCCGCCAATCAAGCAGAAGTTGCAAAGAACTCACCCTGATATGGCAATAAAAATTAAAGAAGAAGTTTTAAAGAAAATTAATGTCGGTTTTCTTATGACATCATTGTACCCTCAGTGGATTGCCAATATTGTCCCAGTACCAAAGAAAGACGGAAAAGTTCGCATGTGCGTAGATTATAGAGATTTAAACAAAACTAGTCCAAAAGATGACTTTCCATTGCCACATATTAATATGTTGGTAGATAGTACAACAAAATTCAAAGTATTCTCGTTCATGGATGGATTTTCCGAATATAATCAAATCAGAATGGCTCCTGAGGATATGGAAAAAACAATGTTTATCACACCCTGGGGAACATTATATTATAGAGTAATGCCCTTCGGGTTGAAGAACGCTGGTGCAACATACCATAGGGCTATGACAACCCTATTCCATGACCTGATGCACAAGAAAATTGAGGTATATATTGATGATATGATTGCCAAATCCCAGACTGAAGAAGGGCATATAGAAGATTTGTGGAAATTGTTTCAGCATTTGAGGAAGTATCATCTCCGCTTGAATCCAAATAAATGTAACTTTGGTGTTCGATCAGGAAAATTTTTAGGTTTCATTGTCATCCAAAAATGAATTGAAGTTGATCCTGATAAAGTTAAGGAAATTCAAGAAATGTCAGTGCCAAGAACTGAAAATCAAGTTAGAGGCTTCCTTGGGCGTTTGAATTACATCTCCAGATTTATTTCCCATATGACTGCAACGTTTGAACCGATCTTTAAGTTGTTAAAGAAAGATCAAGGTTGTGTGTGGATAGATGATTTCCAAAAGGCATTTGAAAGTATTAAAGAGTATCTGCTTGAACCTCCTATCTTGCTCCCTCCCGTTGAGGGAAGACCATTGATTATGTATCTGACAGTGTTGGATAATTCTATGGGTTGTATTTTGGGACAACAAGATGAAACAGGGAGAAAAGAATATGCATTTATTATCTCAGCAAGAAGTTTATTGACTGTGAGTCGTGGTATTATATGCTGGAAAAAAACATGTTGTGTTTTGGCTTGGGCGGAAAAACGGTTGCGACAATAAATCTTGAATCATACTACTTGGTTGATTTCCAAAATGGATCAAATTAAGTATATTTTTGAAATGCCTGCTCTTACCAGGAGAATTTCCCATTGGCATATGTGATTGTCTGAGTATGATATTGAATACCATACTCATAAGGTTATAAAAAGAAGCATGTTGACAGGTTATCTTGCTCACCAACCGGTGGATGATTATCAGTATGTTATATATGATTTCCATGATGAGGATATGATGTTTTTTAAGATAAAATATTGTGATGAAACTTTTCCTGGGGAAGGTCCTGATCTGGAATCTCGATGGGGTATGGTGTTTGACAGAGCTGTAAATGCTTATGGGAAAGGAATTAGTGTTGTGATTATTACTCCCCATGGATCGCATATCCCTTTTACTGCAAGGTTGGAGTTTGATTGCGCCAATAACATGGCAGAGTATGAAGCTTGTATGACGGGCCTCGAGGAGGCTATTGATCTCAGAATCAACATTCTAGATGTGTATGGCGATTCAGCTTTGGTAATAAATCAGATTAAAGGAGAATGGGATACTCATCACCCTGGCTTAATTCCTTACAAAGACTATGCTAGAAGATTATTACCCTTCTTTAATAAAGTTGAATTGCATCATATTCCCAGAGATGAAAATCAGATGGCGGATGCTTTAGCCACTCTGGCTTCTATGTATCAAGTAAATACTTGGAACGAGATGCCTCGTATCACAATGTGACGTTTGGATAGGCAGGCTCATGTGTTTGCAACATAGGAAACGTCAGACAAGAAACCTTGGTATTATGATATCAAGCATTTTCTCCAGACTCGGGAATACTCGGCTGGTGCGTCAAACAAAGATAGAAATAAATTGAGAAGGTTAGCAGGAAGCTTTTTCCTTAATGAAGATGTGTTATACAAAAAAATTATGACGTGGTCTTACTCAGATGCGTGGATAGACACGAAGCAGATATGTTGATGCATGAAATCCATGAAGGTTCTTTTGGTACTCATTCCAATGGACATTCGATGGCAAAGAAGATGCTTGAGGCAGGTTACTATTAGATGACAACAGAATCTGACTCTTATGAATTTCCAAAGAAGTGTCATAAATGGCAGACTTATTCTGACAAAATTCATGTGCCTTTGACGCTTCTCAATTTTATTTATCCTCGTGGCCTTTCTCTATGTGAGGTATTGACATGATTGGAATGATTGAACCCAAGGCGTCAAATGGGCATCATTTTATCTTGGTGTCAATTGACTATTTCACCAAATGGGTGGAAGCAGTTTCATATGCTAACATTACTAAGAAGGTGGCAGTACGTTTTATCAAGAACAATCTTATATGTTGGTATGGTGTGCCAAGCAGGATTATCACTGACAGCGGCTCGAATCTGAATAACAAGATGATAACAGAACTTTGTGAAGAATTTAAGATTGTCCATCACAATTCATCTCCCTATAGGCCAAAGATAAATGGGGCTGTTGAAGCTGCTAATAAGAACATCAAGAAGATCATCCAGAAAATGGTTTTTACCTATAAAGATTGGCCTGAGATGCTCCTTTTTTCTTTGCATGGGTATCGTACGTCCGTCCGCACTTCAACATGGCCAACCCCGTTCTCTCTTGTGTATGGTATGGAAGCAGTGCTCCCCGTTGAGGTTGAGATTCCCTCTTTACGTGTGATAATGGAAACCAAGTTGTCAGAGGCTGAATGGGTCAAGAACAGGTTTGACCAATTGAACCTGATTGAAGAAAAGAGAATGATGGCCTTGTGTCATGTCAAGTTATACCAGAAGAGAATGAAGAAAGCTTTTGATAAGAAGGTCAAGCCTCGTGAATTCAGAGAAGGTAACCTTGTGCTCAGGAAGATCATTTATTTTAACACTAATTCTAGGGGTAAGTGGACTCCCAATTTTGAAGGCCCATATGTTGTCAAGAAAGCCTTCTCTGACAGCACACTGATTCTTGAAACTATGGATGGCGGGGAGTTCCCATGTCCTACGAATGCTGATGTTGTCAAGAAATACTTCGCCTAAAAGAAATAAAAGAATAGCTCTCTAAGTCGAAAACCTGAAAGTGCGGCTTAGGAAAAAAAGAGTGTCTCGGTAGGCTGAAACCCTGAAAGCGCGGTCTAGGCAAAAATAAGAGACATAAACAGTATAGATTCTTCCCACTAGGTTGAAAACCCGCAAGGGCAACTTAGGAAAAAGTTAGGGATTTCTTGAAAGTAACTGCGTCAGACAAGACTTGATCATTAAAGCAACAATTTTCTTGGATCCTCACCACACCTCAACAGAAGTCGCTGCTCGGGAGTTCAAAGTTATTAGGGATAATAGTTGTCATTGCATTCCAATGTATCTTTTCTAATATATTACCATTTTCCAAACATCGTAATCATCTATGGGGTCTCTCCATTCGCAGACTACCATTCTATTAATAAAGTTTGAGCTTTTATCCAATTCTTTGCAATTATTATTTTATTATACTTACAAATACTCCATTTATTATTGATAGTAATTTTCAAAACAAGGAGATTTAATAATAATAAAAAATTTGAAAAGAATTTACAAATTACTTTTTACTTTAGATTTTGTGACTCAAGAAAAACAAAAATAGTGATTCCTAGGATGGACGAACTCTGATTTTTTGGAAGTGGGTATTCCCCAGGAAAGTCATCTCAGGTCGCTTCCGCTGATATGCGTATAATCTTCTTGTTGTTTCTCAAATAGTTGGAGATGATACCAATTGATGTATGGTGTGGTGTTGGACTTGTAATCCCATTTTCCCCAGTCAGGTCTTGGTTCGATTTTCCTCCAGGTTGATAATTTTTGTTTCGGGTTTGCATGGTTTGAAACCTCTATCCCAGATTCCCCAGTGAGGCCTTCACTTATATGACTGAAGTTCCTTCTCCCTTTGTGTGATGAGGTGGAATCATTCGCAGAATAACACTCTTTTGCAGTATTGGCATTATTGTTGTTGTTTGGAAACTAGAAAAGGGCAGTATCTTTTATAAGAAGTGTTGAAACAGTTTTCAACTTTTTGGGTTTTCTCCCTCCAAACGTTGGGTTTGATTTAAAATCCTCATAATTTTTATTTCTTGCTGTATTGTTTGACTTCTTAGATCACCAAGTAAAGCTAAGATAATGTTTCTCTCTAAAATTTGTTATCCCTATGTGGTTTTGTGATTTCTCCCCAGAGAAGTTTGTGTAATCATCACTCTTAGTATTGAAGAATGTATTTTGGGATCCTCTCGACGATGTGGAATTATCCTCCCCAATGAAGTCAGCACAGGATCTCTAGCTGATATCTCGACGACGTAGTTTTATCTTCCCTAGTGAAGTTAGTATTATTATCTCCAGTGGAAGTCTAGACATTGACACATTGTTTTCCCCATTGAAGTCTGTGTGATATTCCCTGGTGAAGCCTGAATGAGGATGTTATATCCTTGTATCTATTTTGATTCATTTTTTTGACTTGATTATTTCCGGACTATGTTTCTTCTCAGTGGAGTTAAGCCATGAAATAGGAATTTGTTTCCCCAGTTGGTTCTTACTTTCTTGTGAAAATTTTCATCCTGGATGTGATTTAGCCGAGTATTGACTTTACCCAAGCTGGTTTTGTCTGGTTATTCCCAGTGTTGTATGTCTGTTTTGTTAGCATATACGTGTTAACATTCATGCATTCATACATACATCATGCATAGTTAAATTTAACATTCATTGCTCATTTGCATTCATTGATGTTTTTGTTGGCATATTACCCTATTTTTCAGAGTTATGTTACCCTCTCTCCAATAGAGTGTCAACCTTAAGCAAAAAGTGTATATTCTTTCAATTTCCCCATTGAGTTATCCCTCGTGGATGATTTTTGCTTCAGCCTTCCTATTCAGTTCATTATCTGATGAGATATGTGTTTCCCTTTTGAGTTTATTTCTAATCAGTTGCTATCTCATTTGACTGTTTCACTCTGGTTTATTTCTGGTTTGAACATGTGGTCCCCGACAACATTACTATTATGTTTTTTGCAGGCTTTAAGCCCAAATTTGAGAATGTGCATTTATTTTGGCACAAGAAGATGTTATCTCCTCAGTATGAGTATATTAAAACTTCCCCAGAGAAGTCGTGTTGCTTTTCCCAACAGGGTTCTTTTAACAGTAAGTGGCAGGTCTCTTTATTTTAGAAATCTGTACTTCCCCAGTAAGTCTATCAGTTCCCCGAGAATATTATTTTGTACTCCAATAGATGGTAATCTTGTCATTATGGGAGATAGTTTGTTGTTGAAATTTTGTTACTCCAATAGATGGTATTCTCGTCATTATGGGAGATAGTTCATTGTTGAGATTGTTACTCCAATGGATGGTAGTCTCTTCATTATGGGAGATAGTTCGTTGTTAAGATTTGTTACTCCAATGGATGGTAGTCTCGTCATTATGGGAGATAGTTTGTTGTTGAGATTTTGTTACTCCAATGGATGATAGTCTCGTCATTATGGGAGATAGTTCGTTGTTGAGATTTTGTTACTCCAATGGATGCTATCTCGACATTATGGAAGATAGTTCGTTATTGATATTTTGTTACTCCAATGGATGGTAGTCTCGTTATTATGGGAGATAGTTCATTGTTGAGATTTGTTACTCCAATGGATGGTAGTCTCGTTATTATAGGAGATAGTTTGTTGTTGAGATTTTGTACTCTGATAGATGGTAGTCTCGTCATTATGGGAGATAGTTCATTGTTGAGATTTTATACTCTGATGGATAGTACTCTCATAATTATGGAAGATAGTTCATTGTTGAGATTCATTTTGCTATGAAGAATTCATTTAGTTTCCATTCGTAAGTGCTAATGCTGATCATTTGTTGCCTACCCTAATATTGGTGTTTGCTGGTATTATCCTACCACTTCTTTACCCCTGTGGGTCGACATTACCTTTTTTTGCTATCTTCTCAATGAGTGGATAGTTTACAGTTATCTGTCGATCACTATTGTCCTTTATTTTCTCTCCTCGATATTTAAGTTGATGTTACTTGGTCTCCTCCTTGGACTTTACCCCAATAGAGTTGATTCTTCTATTCACCAGCGATTTATTTTCCTGTTCTAATTTTCTTTTGATCTTTTATTTTATGTTTCCTCAGTGGTGTCATGTGTCACCTTTGGATTCGTTTGTTTGCATGCATAATCATATGCATTGCATAGCATATTAGGGCCAAAAATAGGGCTTGTTTTATATTTAAGTATCTTCAATCGCGTCGACACAAAGATTTTAACCTTCGTATCTCAGGATAGAAGACACTTAAATAAGGGTAGCTGTTGTACCCCAATTCTTTTCCCTAAGATTCTTTTATCATCTCATATCAACTCAATCACAACAAGATCACACTAGGATTTGGTTCTTCTCCCTATCTTTATATTTGCTCATGAGGAATCACCAAGCACCTTGATTTGTATATTGTGATCATGCTTGTTTTGTATTGATTAACTTTTAAACTAACAAATGCAGTGAATGTTTTCTCTAGTTGATGATACTATAGGTGAGGGCACAACACATTTCATCAGGTTAATTTCTAGGTTCATTAGTTTATTTCCATGCATTCCTCAAAAAATATTCATTGAGATTAAATATTCATCATTGAAGATAATTTAAAGTAATATCATGACAAGGTCTACTATGATTCGTCATGCCTCATTTTGTCAAAGAAAGTCAAAAGATGCAAGAGTTGATTGAAGAAGTTTGACCTAATTGGACAAGTTCTTGATTTCTTGATCACAAGTGCATAACTCTCTTAATTATTAAAATATGGAAGTGGTTTTTTATGATATGGTTTCTTATTATCATCTTCAACAACTTTTATTCACATGGAAAAAGTAATTGTGCAAGAAATATTGTCAAAATTGAATGGGGTTTCAAAGTTATTTTGGTGCTCTAGGACCTTGGGTTTTGAACTTCTAAGGGATATATCTTGTTCATATTTTAATATTTTTGGGTGATTCCAAAGGTATGCTTCTCGTTAAAGGGTTATCAACTAATAACTTCAAGAGTTTCAAGAAAATTTGGTATGGTTTATGTCTAATGATGAGGAAATAATACATGTCCTCTAGATAGGCCATCAAATTCCCTTATGTGATTTCAAAAGATCATAACTTGGTCAATTTTTATCTCCTTGAGCCCATTAATTTTCCACAATGATCTTAAGGATGTGAATTTCAACTCTTGTTTTATGTGCAAAGCTTGAAAATAAGTGGAAGATTCCTTAAGAACTCAAAAGATTCTAGGTCACCTCATGAATTTTCACAAATTTTACAAGGCCATAAATTTTTCAATACTTGGTATTTTTGAGTGATTCAAGTTTCACAATGCTCTCTTGGAAGTCTACTTTAAGCTAGAATCAATTATAAAAGCTCAATTTTAGAGGAAAGCCTTTTTTGAAATCAAAACATTATATGTCACTTTTGAAGAAAAATCTTAGAATTTTTCTAAGTACAGAAAGTCAACATCTTTTTCTCAACTTTGACTCATCACAACTTTTAGCTCAAACATCCATCTGATTCCATTCTTGGCACATTCCCAACATTGTGGCCTTATCTTTCAAATGCTTCAAGATCATGCCCTAAGACTCCTTGAGCTGTGAACACCATGGATTCAAAGATGGTACCTTGAAACTGAAGTTTTCTCCAAAGTCAGAATTTGAAATTCATAATATGGCTTCTAATCACCAATTTAGCACGCGTTTTTAATTTAAACATGCTTAACCATGTTCCCAAAGTTGATTTAAGGATTAAAATGCAATAATTAACTGAGTTTTAAACAAAATCAAGCCAGACTTTTCTCATTTTCGAGCTTCCTTTGTTTTCCCTCCAAACTTCACTTTTGCTTCTAATTCTTTTCACCATTCACTCTCCTATAAATACAGGGACATATTGCATTCATTTTCTCAAGCTTGAACAGCCAGAATCACCCTTCTAAACTCTCTCCTTAACCCACTTTTCTGCAACTTCGAATTTGGTTTTACAGCCTTCCTCAATCCATTTTATTTGCTTATTCTTCATCCTTGAACTTCGCTGAAGCTAATAGAAGAAGAACCAAGCCCTAAAACTTCCTAAATCGTGCTAGTCAAGTCAAGTTTCATAGCTCTGAATTTGAACTTCAATAGATAGATTCCTTCATCAATTCTCTCAAAATTTGTTACTACAATGAAGCTCTCATCATTCTGATACTAGGTGCAACATTTGTTTTCAACTGGAAGTGTGTTTTGGCCATGAATTTTCAAATCCCTATTCAAATTTTTCTTTCTGGGTTTTTGCAAAGCGACTGAGCTACACCTTAAATAAATTTTTCGCGAGGGTACAATTGTCTTCGTCTTGATGAGACGAAGCGAATGGCATAGGGTTGAGCTTCTAATTTTATAGTATCAGAGACCTGCAATTCGCGTGGCTGGAGGTTGAAGATGACCAACGTGTCATCTCTCAACCAATGATAATGCGCCACTTGTTTTTTTCAAAAATCTGATTTAATATTTGATCCAGTGGTTTATTCACTAAGGACCACGATATGCACAGTGTGCCAGATCCCTTGGATCTGATTACCAATGCGTTTTGACATTCATCTAATGGTCTATATCTTTTTGTTTTATTTTTATTTTCTGATTTTTATATTTTAATTGATTTAAACTTCAAAAAATTATAGAAAATTCATTTTTGACTCAAAAATTATGAAAAAATTCACAAAAATATTTTCAAATATTCTCTTTCTAATTTTTATTTTTTCATGATTTTATTTTAAGGTTTTATATTTTTTACAATTTTTTCTTTGTTTTAACTTGTTTTTAATTATTTAAAATTACGTTTTTATATTTTTAAATTCTAATAAAAATCATTTTCCTTATCTCTTACTTTCTGAAATTTATCTAAAATTTTATTTTGACTTCTACTATTTTTGATCTTTTTTTCACTTATTTGAGTGATTTTAATTAGTTTAAAAATACTTTTCTGTTTTAAGAAATTACCAAAAAATTTATAAAAATATTTGAGATCATTTCTGATTTTTCTATGGTCTCTTTAAAAATTTCTTTGATACTTTGAATATGGTTTGATATTTTTCCTTTTATTTTCATTTTAAAAAGAATTTAAAAATCATTTTTCCTTTTTATCTTATTCATTAAATACAATTTATTTTTTAATATATTTTGGCCATGTGTTTGTTGATCATGAACTTCATTAACATCATTGGATCTTGAGTGTTGAGCTTAACTCTACTAAAATGGATGGATGATTTTAATGATGGTTTGATTAAATTTTTGATTCAAATATATTCCCTCCCTCTTCATCTTATCCCTTTCTCATTGTGTTACATGTTGTTAGAGGATGATCTACATATCATCTCTCCAAACATATGGCACATAGATTGCTATTGAATGGACTCAAAATAGGTGCGACTTCTACATAAGTCCACTTACAATTTCTTAACATAGCGCTAAATTTTGTCTCGATTCGAGAAATGATCATTTGTGTCCCAAACCCATGTTTGTAAGTCCAAGTATGTTTAATTTGAAACCTTTGATCTGATAACCTTGAGGTTCATTGTTATGAGGCTTTGGTCTTATC
This sequence comes from Vicia faba, assembly GCA_948472305.1. Lineage (NCBI taxonomy): Eukaryota > Viridiplantae > Streptophyta > Magnoliopsida > Fabales > Fabaceae > Vicia > Vicia faba. Next base: position 218,063 of record CATIWC010001851.1, read on the forward strand.
AACCCTCTAATGAACTTTCAAAAAATTTGGTATATGTGAATCATTTAAACATCATTGATCATTTATTGTCGCCTTGAGAATTTAAAATGAATGATATACTTGAAAAAAAGCAAATGAAACTTATTGTTTAGAGGCTTTGATTTTATCAATCTTCTAATGAGTTTTCAAATGCAAGATTCAAGATGGTCATTAAACTAACTCTAATTTCTAATACATTAACAATTGACTTTTATTTTTATGCTTTTACTTTATGCATTTACTTTTATGCACCATTCATTTTAGCATTTACATTTCATGATATTTTCATCTTTGCTCACTTGAGCATTATCTTTATGTCTTTTTGTTTTGCTCACTTGAGCTTTTCATTTTCTTTTTGAAGACACCTAATAATCAACTTGAACCATAATAAACTTTAAGGTTACTTGGACTATTTGATTACTATCCTTGCCATTTTGGAGTTATGGACTTCTTGGACTTAGGATTAGAGACCTTGACCTACCTTGAGACCTTATGACTTCTATTGCTATTTTATCTGGAGTTTTTGGGGTTTACCCAAAGATATTGAGTTGTTTGTTTTCTTTATGTGCAGGTTATTCTAATTATATGTTTTGTCTATGATCGGGAATTCATCTACATACAGCTGTTACTATACCCAATTTTTGTGAAGACTTAATGTATTTGAAGCTTGGTTTTCTTAAGAGGTTTATGTCTTTGCTTTTTTGGTTTCAATCCAAAGGATGGGAATTCTATATTGACTCATTGTGTCAAGTGTTGGCTTCTTGTTGGTTAGATGGTTTTTTTTATAGCTTTTATCTTATGCTTTAGGATAGTCCCTTCATCTCCTCTCATCTTCTTTAATTTCAAAAATCTTCTCCCTCCTTTTGAAAACTCTTCTTGTTTTAAACTTGAATCACTTTCAGAATAAACTTGGACTTAGGTCCATGCATTTTCAAAATATTTTCTTAATCAAATTTTAAACAACCTAACAATACCTTGAAATTTTTTGTGAGAAGACAAAAAGTCAATCAATCTAATTCAAACTATTTTGCCACTTTGGCTTTTTACTTTAAACTTTTCTCAAAAGATTAGAATCTTGTCAATCCTTGTAGTGATGCGAGCTACTATACTTCTATGATATGTAGTGAAGTGAGATATTTTCCACTTGGGTCTTGAGTGAGGCTTTGTTGATTTTAAAATCCAAGATATATCCTCCACTTTGAGATGACGCAAATTCTCCTTTCTCATAATCGTGGGTAGTAAGTATGTTTTTCCACTCGGATATGACGATGATGTCTCGTCTCTTAAAATTAACCAACACATATGTGTTTTAAAATTTTTAAAAAAGGTGAACTACGAGTACCCTAATCCCCTATTGCACAGAAGGTGGTACATAGACTCTAAAGGTTCGCAACCGCGACAGGTGCAAAAATTGTAAAAAATACTTCTTTTCCCATCTCCACCATCTATTTTTTATACAACATTTATTGCAAAAATACACAAATTTTTGAAGAGGTTCCTGCGAAGTACCGTAGATGTTTAGGGTTCTAATACCTTCCCTTTTCATAAACAACCCCCGAACTTAGATTCTTTCCCCCTCTTTTTGGGTTATTCTCTCTTTTCCCATTCCTCTGGAAATAATAAAGCGCGGTGGTGATTTTTATTTTATCTGTGCAAGTCAATTCAATCCAATGGCTTAGTCTCAACATTTAAACCATGACACTTAGCACAAACCTCATTTTCAAGAAGAAATTTAATTAGTTATTGAAAACATGGTACAAACACCAAAGTATACAAACTAATTTCAATCAAAGTTGTGATGTGAAGCGGGAACAAATGTGTTATCAAGTGAACATGGAATGACTTGTCAAGTAAGTGTGAATTCATAAGAAAACACATAAGGATAACACATATAAATGACCTCTAATATCCCTAAGGAATCACTACTAAAGCACATTCAAAAGTTAGTACAAGAATGGGTTAATACCACACCCTAACATCCCCCTAAATGTGAGTGAAGTTCAAGAAAGGGATAGATGAAGAGGAAACATGTTTAAAAGGTGTGAAAACAAAAAAGTCAGTAGCAAATGACCTATAACTTCACACGTTCAAACATCCTAAGCATAATGAGAAAATTGGATACATAGCACACAAAGAAAGTGGCCAAAGCAGACAAACAAGAATGTTCAATTTAAACAAGTAAAGATCAAATGATGAATTCATAATTGAAGACTTATGGAACGTGTGACTTGTATAATAACTTAAATCAAGATGATATTCAAGGGTAACAAAGTAAGAAGATGAAACTTCATACACAAGAAAAGTCACTTAATTGATGAATACCATCATCTAATGATGAATGATACTTGTCTTAGATCAAATAAGATTGATAAATATCAAGTAAGAGTGAAATAATATCTTATATGTCATAGTGTAATGGTGAATCCATCACAAGATATCAATTATGAACTTAAAACCTCAAGAGATGTCAACAAAATAACATACTAAAGTGTCATGATACATTGGCAAAGTATAGTCTCTTGATGCACACAAGAATTGTGATTTAAATAAATCAAACTTAATGTTCTTAGATGTTATGGGAAGTAGCCAATATCAAGACACACTAAAGATACATGGCACAAAAGTTCATGAGGCAAACACAAGTAGAAAAGAGAATGTGGCTTCTTATGTGTCATCATATTGGTTAGCAAGTAAGTGCTTAACTAAAGATCAAAGAAGCAAGGTGAATTAAGATGATAAGATAGGTTAAGATAAAACTTAAGCACAAATGTATTGGACTTTGGTCCTCTAATTGATTCAACAATCATCAAACAAAAACTAGGTCAAAACTAGAGAATGTATCTCCTACTTGTCATCATGATGAGTTGACAATAGAATGTCAATCAAAGAATCAAATGACAATTGTATTAAAGAGTTTAAGACCTTAGAAGTCATAATAAAAGGAAGTTTCAATCATTTTGGATCCATGATATTTAAGTGAAAGTTCACAAAAGCAACCTCCTAAGCCATGATCAACAATGAGGGACTAATGATCTTTTAAACAAAAGATAAAATGTTAGAGCTCTTAAATGGTTCCTAGACATAAACTTAAGGCTACCGACATGTAATGAGAATGATAAAAGAAGAAGGAAGTTGGTTCCTTATAGTTTGCACAAGTGCATAACTTATATCTCAAGCAACAAGATGCGACAAAGAAATATCAAATAGAGAGCAAAGGCATAATGCAAAAGGTAGAGTGCTAGAAGCGGTAAAGCCGAAAGAAAAAAATAAAGTATTATTTTTACCGAGTGATATATAGGTTATATCGTATTGTGTCCACAAAGATTAGTGAAAGGGAAAAACTACCTGTTGTACCCCAAAATTTGCCCTCCCCTTTTTCACAAGAAATCACAGCTCCGGGCTTTCCCTGATTTTTCAGATTGGTTCAAGAAATGGTCAAACAGACTTTTCTTATCAGCCTACCCAAAATTAGGGTTTCTATTGGTTTTGAATCAGTCAAACAAATTATTAGCGTTTATATTGATTTGTTTGAGTTTGGCTCAGGGTTTGATCAAGCAGACATTTCTTTGACAGTAAATCCAGAATTAGGGTTTGCACGAGCATTCTCAGAAGAATTTGAATCCACAACATTTCATTTGACTGTCACATGGTTTTGACGCTTGTTCAAGATTTCAGTTTGTTTCTCAAAACCTGAACCTATGGGATAGAAACTGAGGCTCCTGATTGAAAGTTTGAAGCGTTGGTTTAATCAGTAAAGTGAAAGGCGTATGGACGTTTGTTTGTTTGACTGTGCAATACATATGGTTATTTGGAATGTCGGGCTTATTGTTGGTTAATGCAAAGCTGTGAGACTGCGACGTTTGTTGATTATTTATAATTTCTAAGTTAAAACTATTGGGATAATTTCCAATTATTATAACTCAAGAAATTTAAATAATTAAATAAGCAATTGCAGAAGAATTAAAAGAGCTAACTGACAAAAGATTTTTATTCATTTTCAATTGTTGTTACAAGTGTTATTTGAATACGGTAAATTTATTTACAGTGTTTACAATGACGTTTATTACAATGATTAAAAATAAATTAAATCTACATCCTAAGTTTCTTGAAGTCTTCATCTTCTATTGTTGCTTCCCTTGCCCTACTTGGTATTTACCTGCAAAGACAGAAAAAGAGAAGTCAATAACAGTTAAATTGGAAAGGCATTTTCAGACAGTTAATCATAAAAGTTCATCATTAAAGGTTGTTGGCCGGAATCAGATTATTTTGGGTTTTCATCATATTTTGCTCATCCTCTTTGCAAAACACAAGAAAATTCCTCTTCTTGGTTCACAAAGAGGAAAGTAAAATTGTTTGCAAGCATGGAATTAATTAAATACAAGGCTGCATAATTTCAAACTGAAAATGCCAAACCAAATTGAAAACTGAACAAACAAGTTGCACAATGCATAAAGGCAAACAAAACTGTCAACCAAACTAGGCAAACCAAACTGTCAAAGAAAGACAAAAGAAGCTGTCAAAGAAGCTGTCAAAAACTGTCAACAAGTACACAAAAAGCCAATGCAGAAAATCTGGAAGATAAGAGATATGCAGAGCAAAACCAAAATGCAAGCAATATTTCTAAATTTTCATCATTTCCCAGCCACAACCTTTTCAGAAAAAAAGCTATTCTAAAGCATTAAAATATGCTTTCTGGAGAGAGAGAAAGAGAGTAAAAAAGAAGGCTTACAGTTTTTGGGCAGGCTTAGAAGACATAGATAAATATAACATTATCCTAACACTGTTAAAGGGGGGCGGAACACAAAGAAAAAAAGGCCACAAACTGTAAACACATAATAAGCCTGTATCAGTAAACTGCATCCACCTGCATAAAACTCAAACAACACAAGCCTGGAGGCCTATTATCCACAAACCTGTTAAAACACAAAACTTGCAGAAGCAAGCCTTCAAGCTTGCCTGCTAAAAAACCTTCAACAAAACCTGTTTCGAACCTGAGCTTGCTTCAAACTGCTCAAGCCTTCCCCCAAACTACCTCAAACAAGCCTCAAACTGCCTCAAGCCTGCTTCAAGCCAAAGCCCAGCCAGCCTGCCTGTACCAAACTTCAAGCAAACTTAAAAGAAGAACAAAACATTCAAGCCAAGGCCTAAAAACCTGTTACAGAAGCAAGACTGTCAAAGCCTGCCTCAAACAAGCTTCAAAACTGCCTTCAAGCAAGCAAACTAATAAGCCTAAAAATCTGTCAAACTGTAGAATACCAACCTGCCTTCAATACCAAACAACCAAACTCAAGCAAGTCCACAAATATCACATAAACAAACGCCTCAGAACCAAGTTCATCATAGGCAAAAGCAATATCATCAAATACGAAACAAGCAAGTTCCATATTTGACAAACATTAAGGAGGAGAAGCAACTCAGAAATAATCATCATTGGAAGTCAACAGCACCCAGAAAGGAAAGAGACAAACATCAGAACAATAAAGTTCATCAACATCAACAAGCGAATAAGCAACTCAAAAGTAAAAACGACAACTGAAGCAAAAGCATCTCAGAAACTCATCATTGAAAGATCAACAAAATCAGAAGAAGAAAAGAAGATTCAGAAACGGATGTCCTAGGGTTTTCAGAAACATTATCATCATAAAACATCCAAAGCAAAAGATACGGAATACCAGATAAGCCAGCAAGCTTACATCACGCGTTCCCTCCACCTTGGCCACCTGAGAAGCGTCGTCGTCCACTCCTCCGTCTCCAAAACCCTAAAGGTATTGTCCCCCTTTCCTTTTTCTGCTTCACATCTCACACAAACACGAACATCCATGATTAAAACATGAAAAAGATAAAACATGCAAGATAAGAACTTGAAACCCTAAAATGCGATAGAACGAAATTGTTACCTCTTTTTATCACCGCCTGAGAAACCATGAGGAGGAGGAGGAGGAGGCATCACGTCTGGTGGCCTAAGGCATAGAGAGCATCAGTGGCTCTTTTGAGAAAGGATGAAGAGGCGATGAAGAAGATGGAAAGCGGCGCCGCTCACAAACTTGAACAAACCCAATTCTGAATCAAACAAGTGAAACCCTAAAAACTTTGTCAACGCATTTGGGCCTGCCCCTTTCCACAAAAACCTTAAGCCCATTAAGTTCTGGTGCTACACCCCCCTTTTTCCTTTCTTTTTTTTTTAATCTGATTTTGTTGTTACTTGGGCCAAATGCATAACCTTAAGCCCATTTAATTTCTTTTTATTTATTTTTTAGGTTATACAAACTAATACCTTTTTGATCATCACCTTATTTCCTTTTTTCAACTTAATTTCTAATTCTTTCTTGATAAATAACAATAATATATTAATTTTTCATATTACATTTTTATTAACAATACCCTTTTTTTATTTTTATTACACTTGGAATACATAAATAATAGAATTAATTAAATTAAATAGTTATTTCTTTTATTTATAATTAACAAAAACACAAAAGTAATAATAATACTTAATAAATACATTAGGTTAACATTTTGATCATTTGTAATTAATCATATGCATTTCACAATACTTTTGATTATCTTTTATCCTTATACTTTGCTATATTTTACATTGAGAATGTGACGATTCGATTTGGTTGTAAATAATATTTGGACACTACTATTCTGATAAGACTCATCCCCATTTATAAATATTTGTACCCCCATCCACGGATACTTATTTGTAATAACTTAGACTTTAAATTCCCGCAATTTATCGCTTTCCATATACTGTATAGTAATTAGGGTTTGTATGCAAAGATTCAAAATCAATCGCTAGATAACCTAATACAAGATAAATGCATGAAAATCAACACACCATTCACACTTGCACCTCTAGGGTAATCCCGCTTGTTGCCTTCAAAAATGGACCATGGTTGCATGTCAAGTACTTTGGCAAAACAAAAACAAACAAAATGATCATAGTCCCTCGATGACGCTATCTTGTTGCCTAAACAAAATGATCATAGTCCCTCAAGAAAATTTCCAAAGACACTTGACACTATTGCTTTCATGGTCTATACGATGACCCGCGCCTGTCCCGTTTAACATCCTAACACAACGTTGTTCACCAAATACAATGGTGAAACAACACTGTTAAAAGGGTTAAAAACATAAGGAAAGATCTTTGAGTAAATTAGGGTAGATAGCTCTTAGTTACTTGATCAAACTTGCAAAACATTCTTGCCATTTTTCAAACACACATCTCCACACAACTTCAAAAACAATTTCAAAAACAACTTTCAAAACATTGAAATATCTTTTCAAAAAGACATACACCTTTGTATATACTCAAACAAGAGTCATTACAAAGGTTTCCTAGACAAGGCATCTTTTTCAAAACATTTTCAAAACCACACACACAAAGCACCATTTCAAACAATTGAAAAGCAAAGGCAAGTGATCTAAAACAAGTAACTAAGAGCCCATGGATAGCCATGGATGAAAAGGGTGCTAGCACCTTCCCTTTTCATAATCTACCCCCCGAACCCACGAAAACATCTCAAAGGTCTTTCCTGTGCTTTTTGACCTTTCCTTAGGATAAAATAAAAAGTCGGTGGCGACTCTTGCTAAACCGAACATTTGCGAACACAAACGCAAAACCTCAAGTCAGTTCTCCCACCGCATCACAGAACTGGCGACTCTGCTGGGGAGATTTCTAAAAGTGGGGTTACCTTAGGGTTTTAGATCACCAATACATGCTTGCTTTGATTGCTTTGATTGCTTTACTTTTTGGGTTCCTTCTTTGGGTTTGTTGTAAATCCTACACCCGGATTTAGGGGCACCTTTTAGGTAAATAGCAATAAACTGTGAGGGAATTGTGCGGGGTATACCGACATGGTTGAAGCAGTAGCTATGTTAGTGTAACATATTTGTGAGTACCGGTAGCCCTTGAGTAGTCAAGGAGAATACGGGGCCGCTGAGCAATGTCATGAAGCACTAACGAACTCTTAGAACCTTACTTGACCATCTTGGCCTTTTTAGGGGTAGTGAGATGACCGACTTTGGTGCAGTCCGAAGTTGGTAGATACTCGATACTACACTCATTGAGGATTGTTTTCTTGGAATATTTTGGTCGCCAGTTAAGTGGCTAAACCAAAACAATGGACACAGAAAATAATCCAGTGATATTGAGCTCCTTAGAACCCGGTTTCTATTTTAGGACAGGATGAGCCAACTAACTTCAAGAGGGTACTTACCTACAAACCCCATGCAAGCCTAAACCTAAGGACTTGTTTGCTTTGTGTGAATATGATTACCTGTATATACATTTACTTGCTTTTGCATACATGTACATAACATCATGACATCATACCATAGCATTTACAATAACCATTTCAAGGATCTCGAAGGTCTTTTGATGCAGGGTCACGTTGAACCAGACGTCTACCAAAGGGCAAGAGGGTTTTCCTCTAAACAAACGCCATCAAAGATCAAGTGCAACAACTTGAATCAGGGGCTATGACCCCCTCGACATGGTGAGCTTGATTCTCGTGGAAAGACATCCACCGATACAAAGTTCTCCAATCAAAGATGTTGATCAAAGTTCAACCTCTAACATTTCGCGTTTACCCCAAGAGATCCTTGAAAACATTGCATACATATATCATACATATCATTGCATAACAGGTTTCTCCCATACAGGTCTCCTTATCTTCCTACTGTTTATTTCAGTAAGATGGATATGGAAAAAACGGTGAAAGATCTCCAAGCTCAAAACGCTCTATTCCAACAAATGTTTCTGGCTATGGGTAAAGGGAAAGAGGATTTGAAAGCTCTCCTTCTCAAAGACAAGAAGAAGAAGTCCAAGAAGGCAGCGAGCATCCTGAACTTGAGAAGAATACCTGAAACCCTAGATCTTTCAACTCCACCCAGCATAGGGGTCAGTCTTGAAGAAGACCACAATTTGGAGATCAATGATGTTGAAGCTGACTACTCTGAGGAACAATATCCTCCCGCTGATGACAAGCACAAACAGTTGGAGGATCGCCTCAATGCTATAGAGGTTCAACAAATACCTGGCTTGGATTTAGGAGACATGGGTTTGGTTTCTAGATTAGTCATCCCTCCTAAGTTCAAATTCCCTACCCTGGCCCTGTACGATGGAGTCTCTTTCCCTAAGATGCACTTAAAATCTTATGTCCGCAAGATTCAGCCATACACAACTGATCCAGAGCTTTGGATCCATTTCTTCCAAGAAAGCCTGGTAGGGACTCAACTCGAATGGTTCTATCAATTGGAGAGTTCTCGCATCCACACTTGGGAGGACTTAGCTGTTACTTTTTATAAGCAGTATCAGTACAATGTTGATCTTGCACCAACTCGCGTGCAATTGCAGAACATGACCATGGGTTCCAACGAGAGCTTCAAAGGATACGCTCAAAAGTGGAGAGATCTGGCTGGTAGGGTGCAACCCCCTTTAACTGACAGTGAGCTGATTAACATCTTCATGGGAACTTTTACAGGGCCTTTCTTCAATCACTTAATTGGAAGCTCCTTCGCCGGATTCACTGAGCTAATACTGACCGGCGAAAGGGTCGAAGCTGGCATCAAAAGTGGGAAGATCCAAGAAGCTACACCTTCTGATGATCAGAAAAAGCCTTTTAATGGGAAGAAAGAGTCCAATGCAGTGACTGGTCGAAAGAGTCATCATGATCAACATGTAGGGGAAATCCTGATCTCTGATCCCACGTATGTTCAACAAAGACGGGGCAAGAGGCGTAGGGTAAGATATCAAGAAAGGAAGTATACTAACATCAACATGCCTTTGTCTCAAGCGTTACAACATTTGCTGAAGTTGAAGTTAATCACGCTAAAGGATCCTCCTCAAAATTCTGATACTTCCTCTTCCAAGTATAACCCGAGTGTGAGATGTGCCTACCATACTAACAGTCCTGGACATGACACCGACAGCTGTTGGACTTTGAAGAACAAGATTCAAGACTTGATTGATGTCAAGGAGATCAAGTTTGACCCTCCGGAGACTCTAGTATAATCATTGCTCCTTTGATGAATCATTGAGAACATCTTTGTTTCATTTGAATTTTCAAGTTGTAATCTCTTTGTTATTCAAACAATTAACTGTTGATGTCAAATTCTGTTTCATTAATGCATTGCATATGTTTGTCTTGAATTCATCCATTCGTTTTCACTATTCTTCAACTATGCTTTCTACTTTCTTCATGATATTTAACTCTTGATAAAAAGCTACAAGCCTTTAGAGGGAGGATGACGAAACAATACAGTAATCTCATACAGTATGCTTTTGAACAGACCTTGCTGACGATGTACAGGCATTCTTTCAAATCCTAAACACTGGAGTTATAAGAAAGATAATCCCTAGTCAACCCCTTCGAGCCAAAGAAGTAGGAGTTTTCTGTTCTAAATAAATTGAAACCTTTGATTTAAACCTGGGGCAGGGTAGTCTCTCAGTTAATTCAAAAAGAAAAGATGCGCCTTAAAGTCGCAAAAACACTCAGTTCATAATACAATGAATGACATCAAAAACATTCCTCTGGAATCAAAAGATAGTGATGGTTCCTTATCTCATAGGCAGTCATTACTTCTCAAAAGAGAAAAGCCCACCGAGCCAAAACCTACAAAGGAGGCTTAAGAAAGCTGGGGCATCCCGCTGACTGTAACCTCGAAAACAGGAACAGTCAGGCAAAAGTTAGGCATAATAAATCAAAAGAAAGAGGTCACTACAAATCCTCAAACAACATGAAAAAATGTTGCAAAAATGATGACTGCCTTCCATAAAATTCAACTGATGTGAACCATCACCAAAAAGTCGTTCCAAACTCGAATAGAGTTCGACGCACAATTAACTGAGTTTAGGATTGAAGGACATCACGAAGAGCGGGTGGGTACAAATATACTTTGAGCCTTTATCCTTTGTTTCTTAAACCGTGAACCAAGCCACGTTACAACCCTTCAAAAGTCCTAACTGAAGCATGGGTTAGTTCGAAAGCATACTGTTACAAAAGGTATCCTGACTCCTGTAAGGCTTTGCCCTAAATCTTGTGTTGAATTTGTCTTATAAAAAGTTTTCTGCTAAAAAACGCATTTTTCAAAACTTCAAGACAAGCATAAACTTTGCATTATTTGAATATCGTTGTTTGCACATGGTTATTTGTTTGACAGCAAAGAAATTCATACAGCGAATGTTCGGAGGAACGAAAACTCTCTCAGTGAGTAAAAATCACTTCAAGTGGGATGACACTTCCGTTACAAAAATCTCATATCAACAAAAGGGGATTTTATTTGGTATTGTCCATTTAACCTGGGGCAGTCCAGTCAAGATTTCAACAAATCTTTCAGAGTTCTGTTAACCTGGGGCAGTCCAGTCAAGATTTCAACAAATCTTTCAGAGTTCTGTTAACCTGGGGCAGTCCAGTCAAGATTTCAACAAATCTCTCAATTACAGATTAACCTGGGGCAAGTCTCCGTCACCATCACTTGGGGCATTTAAACGTCAATCTCGTCAAAGGGCTACGTGCATTCCAAGTGTCCTGGCAATATCACAAGCATCTGATGCTATGGGAGGTGATGAAACCTCTCCGAAATCTTTCTGAAAAGAAATTCAAGTGTCCTCGAGAAGTTCATCACCTCTCTAAGCAGACCTGCAGTCATGGGTTTATATCCCCAACGTTTGTCAAGGATTTATTCTCCAAAACAAAATTACATTTCAATAACATTCTTAACTTACGCAGATTGATCGACAGATAAAAGTCATCACCTTTTGGAGTAGTAATCGTAAAATATTCCTTCATCACCTTTTGGAGTAGTAATCGTCAAAGATTCCTTCATCACCTTTTGGAGTAGTAATCGTCAAAGATTCCTTCATCACCTTTTGGAGTAGTAATCGTCAAAGATTCCTTCATCACCTTTTGGAGTAGTAATCGTCAAAGATTCCTTCATCACCTTTTGGAGTAGTAATCGTCAAAGATTCCTTCATCACCTTTTGGAGTAGTAATCGTGAAAGATTCCTTCATCACCTTTTGGAGTAGTAATCGTCAAAGATTCCTTCATCACCTTTTGGAGTAGTAATCGTCAAAGATTCCTTCATCACCTTTTGGAGTAGTAATCGTCAAAGGTTCCTTCATCACCTTTTGGAGTAGCGTTCGTCAAAATTTCCTTCGTCACCTTTTGAAATTACAGCCACCAACAAAATAACGGACAACTGAGGCTCCTAAAAAACTGTCCTCATCCTTGAAACCTCAGAAGATTGGTATACTCCCAATTTCATACCCTTAACAGAATGAAGGCTCTCATCCTTGAAACCTTAGAAGATTGGTATACTCCCAATTTCTGACCCTTAACAGAATGAAGACTCTCATCCTTGAAACCTCAGAGGATCGGTATACACCCAACCTCTTGATATTCCCGACAGAATGAAGATTCTCATTTCTCAAAGTGGTATAACATCTGAATTTCTGGAATCCCCAACAGAGTGAAGATTCTCATTCTTAAAATGGCATACAACCTAAACCTGAACTTCTTCCAGACAGGAATAAGCTTTTCCCAGAGTCCCGAGTTTTACTCTCCGATAGGATAGCTACCTTTCAACAGTATGGCTATTCCCCACAGAATTCAAATTCCCCAAGCAGAATGAAGACTCTCATTCTCAGTTCCTCACAGAGTATTCAGATATTCTCCAGTGAAGATCTCCTCAAAACAGGAATCCCCAGTAGATTGGCATACAACCCAAGCTCCTGATTCCCCAACAGTGGTCCCAGGACTTCTCATTTTCGACGATCAAAGGATTTTCAATCCCCTACAGCAGTCAAGGATTTACTTTCCCCGGCAGCAGTCAAAGATTTCGTTATCCAGGATTCATCTATCCTCAGCAAGACAGCTACTCAGCTTACATGCGCATTCATTACATTCATATATCATAAACATTGATATAACATATGTATTGCATCATACATTTCATGCAACATAACTTTGTGTTTCAGCTAATATTTTACCCTTTTCAGGATAAGATTAATAAAGCTTCGACTTTTGAAAACAGTTCACGGGTTCTCCAGACACGGATGTTAACCTATTGCTTATTCAACTCCAAGACCTCTGAAAACAGTTTACGGGTTCTCCAGATACGGATGTTAATCTATCGCTTGTTCAGATTCCAGACTTCTGAAAACAGTTTACGGGTTCTCCAGATATGGATGTTAATCTATCACTTGTTCAGGTTCAACTTCTGAAAACAGTTTACGGATTCTCCAAACACGGATGTTAATCTATCGCTTGTTCAGACTCAAATTTTGAAAACAGTTTACAGACGCTTCCCCAACATGGATGCTGATCTATTACTTATTCAACTCCAAGAAAACAGTTTATGGATTCTCCAAACACGGATGTCAATCTATTGCTTATTCAGACCCCCAGTTCAGAGGTGTTCCAAACATGGATAGCTTTCTGATACTCGTCCACTCACCGACAACATACAGTTCAACAAACATTCTTGGATGGCATCTACAAGCCCATCTCCAACAAGATACAATCACCTTAAGATGGCATTTATAAGCCCATCCTCCTACCAACAATTTCCAGATGGCATCTCTAAGCCTATCCCCTGACAAGATTCTGTCACATCTCCAGATGGCATCTTTAAGCCCATCTCCAAATGGCATCTTTAAGCCCATTCCCTCAAACTACGCTTTGACGAGTGCAAATTTTTTTGGGCACTCTAGTGTTCAATCTCCTTTTACCTTCGAGTCGCGAACGGCAAACTTGCCAATCTAACTCTTCAGATTCAAGAAGATTGAACAGGGGAAACTGTTGTACCCCAAAATTTGCCCTCCCCTTTTTCACAAGAAATCACAGCTCCGGGCTTTCCCTGATTTTTCAGATTGGTTCAAGAAACGGTCAAACGGACTTTTCTTATCAGCCTACCCAAAATTAGGGTTTCTATTGGTTTTGAATCAGTCAAACAAATTATTAGGGTTTCTATTGATTTGTTTGAGTTTGGCTCAGGGTTTGATCAAGCAGACATTTCTTTGACAGTAAATCCAGAATTAGGGTTTGCACGAGCATTCTCAGAAGAATTTGAATCCACAACATTTCATTTGACTGTCACATGGTTTTGACGCTTGTTCAAGATTTCAGTTTGTTTCTCAAAACCTGAACCTATGGGATAGAAACTGAGGCTCCTGATTGAAAGTTTGAAGCGTTGGTTTAATCAGTAAAGTGAAAGGCGTATGCACGTTTGTTTGTTTGACTGTGCAATACATATGGTTATTTGGAATGCCGGGCTTATTGTTGGTTAATGCAAATCTGTGAGACTGCGACGTTTGTTGATTATTTATAATTTCTAAGTTAAAAATATTGGGATAATTTCCAATTATTATAACTCAAGAAATTTAAATAATTAAATAAGCAATTGCAGAAGAATTAAAAGAGCTAACTGACAAAAGATTTTTATTCATTTTCAATTGTTGTTACAAGTGTTATTTGAATACGGTAAATTTATTTACAGTGTTTACAATGACGTTTATTACAATGATTAAAAATAAATTAAATCTACATCCTAAGTTTCTTGAAGTCTTCATCTTCTACTGCTGCTTCCCTTGCCCCACCTGGTATTTACCTGCAAAGACAGAAAAAGAGAAGTCAATAACAGTTAAATTGGAAAGGCATTTTCAGACAGTTAATCATAAAAGTTCATCATTAAAGGTTGTTGGCCGGAATCAGATTATTTTGGGTTTTCATCATATTTTGCTCATCCTCTTTGCAAAACACAAGAAAATTCCTCTTCTTGGTTCACAAAGAGGAAAGTAAAATTGTTTGCAAGCATGGAATTAATTAAATACAAGGCTGCATAATTTGAAACTGAAAATGCCAAACCAAATTGCAAACTGAACAAACAAGTTTCACAATGCATAAAGGCAAACAAAACTGTCAACCAAACTAGGCAAACCTAACTGTCAAAGAAAGACAAAAGAAGCTGTCAAAGAAGCTGTCAAAGAAGATGTCAAAAACTGTCAACAAGTACACAAAAAGCCAATGCAGAAAATCTGGAAGATAAGAGATATGCAGAGCAAAACCAAAATGCAAGCAATATTTCAAAATTTTCATCATTTCCCAGCCACAACCTTTTCAGAAAAAAAGCTATTCTAAAGCATTAAAATATGCTTTCTGGAGAGAGAGAAAGAGAGTAAAAAAGCAGGCTTACAGTTTTTGGGCAGGCTTAGAAGACATAGATAAATATAACATTATCCTAACACTGTTAAAGGGGGGCGAAACACAAAGAAAAAAAGGCCACAAACTGTAAACACATAATAAGCCTGTATCAGTAAACTGCATCCACCTGCATAAAACTCAAACAACACAAGCCTGGAGGCCTGTTACCCACAAACCTGTTAAAACACAAAACTGGCAGAAGCAAGCCTTCAAGCTTGCCTGCTAAGAAACCTTCAACAAAACATGTTTCAAACCTGAGCTTGCTTCAAACTGCTCAAGCCTGCCCCCAAACTACCTCAAACAAGCTTCAAACTGCCTCAAGCCTACTTCAAGCCAAAGCCCAGCCAGCCTGCCTGTACCAAACTTCAAGCAAACTTAAAAGAAGAACAAAATATTCAAGCCAAAGCCTAAAAACCTGTTACAGAAGCAAGCCTGTCAAAGCCTGCCTCAAACAAGCTTCAAAACTGCCTTCAAGCAAGCAAACTAATTAGCCTAAAAATCTGTCAAACTGTAGAATACCAACCTGCCTTCAATACCAAACAACCAAACTCAAGCAAGTCTACAAATATCACATAAACAAACGCCTCAGAACCAAGTTCATCATAGGCAAAAGCAACATCATCAAATAATAAACAAGCAAGTTCCATATTTGACAAACATTAAGGAGGAGAAGCAACTCAGAAATAATCATCATTGGAAGTCAACAACACCCAGAAAGGAAAGAGACAAACATTAGAACAATAAAGTTCATCAACATCAACAAGCGAATAAGCAACTCAGAAGTAAAAACGACAACTGAAGCAAAAGCATCTCAGAAACTCATCATTGAAAGATCAACAAAATCAGAAGAAGAAAAGAAGATTCAGAAACGGATGTCCTAGGGTTTTCAGAAACATTATCATCATAAAACATCCAAAGCAAAAGATACGGAATACCAGACAAGCCAACAAGCTTACATCACGCGTTCCCTCCACCTTGGCCACCTGAGAAGCGCCGTCGTCCACTCCTCCGTCTCCAAAACCCTAAAGGTATTGTCCCCCTTTCCTTTTTCTGCTTCACATCTCACACAAACACGAACATCCATGATTAAAACATGAAAAAGATAAAACATGCAAGATAAGAACTTGAAACCCTAAAACGCGATAGAACGAAATCGTTACCTCTTTTTATCACCGCCTGAGCAACCATGAGGAGGAGGAGGAGGAGGAGGAGGAGGAGGAGGAGGCATCGCGTCTGGTGTCCTAAGGCATAGAGAGCATCAGTGGCTCTTTTGAGAAAGGATGAAGAGGCGATGAAGAAGATGGAAAGCGGCGCCGCTCACAAACTTGAACAAATCCAATTCTGAATCAAACAAGTGAAACCCTAAAAACTTTGTCAACGCGTTTGGGCCTGCCCCTTTGCACAAAAACCTTAAGCCCATTAAGTTCTGGCGCTACACCCCCCTTTTTCCTTTCTTTTTTTTCTAATCTGATTTTGTTGTTACTTGGGCCAAATGCATAACCTTAAACCCATTTAATTTCTTTTTATTTATTTTTTAGGTTATACAAACTAATACCTTTTTGATCATCACCTTATTTCCTTTTTTCAACTTAATTTCTAATTCTTTCTTGATAAATAACAATAATATATTAATTTTTCATATTACATTTTTATTAACAATACCCTTTTTTTTATTACACTTGGAATACATAAATAATAGAATTAATTAAATTAAATAGTTCTTTCTTTTATTTATAATTAACAAAAACAAAAAAATAATAATAATACTTAATAAATACATTAGGTTAACATTTTGATCATTTGTAATTAATCATATGCATTTCACAATACTTTTGATTCTCTTTTATCCTTATACTTTGCTATATTTTACATTGAGAATGTGACGATTCGATTTGGTTGTAAATAATATTTAGACACTACTATTCTGATAAGACTCATCCCCATTTGTAAATATTTGTACCCCCATCCACGGATACTTATTTGTAATAACTTAGACTTTAAATTCCCGCAATTTATTGCTTTCCATATATTGTATAGTAATTAGGGTTTGTATGCGAAGATTCAAAATCAATCGCTAGATAACCTAATACAAGATAAATGAATGAAAATTAACACACCATTCACACTTGCACCTCTAGGGTAATCCCGCTTGTTGCCTTCAAAAATGGGCCATGGTTGCATGTCAAGTACTTTGGCAAAACAAAAACAAACAAAATGATCATAGTCCCTCGATGACGCTATCTTGTTGCCTAAACAAAATGATCATAGTCCCTCAAGAAAATTGCCAAAGACACTTGACACTATTGCTTTCATGGTCTATACGATGACCCGCGCCTGTCCCGTTTAACATCCTAACACAACGTTGTTCACCAAATACAATGGTGAAACAACACTGTTAAAAGGGTTAAAAACATAAGGAAAGATCTTTGAGTAAATTAGGGTAGATAGCTCTTAGTTACTTGATCAAACTTGCAAAACATCCTTGCCATTTTTCAAACACACATCTCCACACAACTTCAAAAACAATTTCAAAAACAACTTTCAAAACATTGAAATATCTTTTCAAAAAGACATACACCTTTGTATATACTCAAACAAGAGTCATTACAAAGGTTGCCTAGACAAGGCATCTTTTTCAAAACATTTTCAAAACCACACACACAAAGCACCATTTCAAACAATTGAAAAGCAAAGGCAAGTGATCTAAAACAAGTAACTAAGAGCCCATGGATAACAATGGATGAAAAGGGTGCTAGCACCTTCCCTTTTCATAATCTACCCCCCGAACCCACGAAAACATCTCAAAGGTCTTTCCTGTGCTTTTTGACCTTTCCTTAGGATAAAATAAAAAGTCGGTGGCGACTCTTGATAAATCGAACATTTGCGAATACAAACGCAAAACCTCAAGTCAATTCTCCCACCGTATCACACTATCATTCAACAGTTTCAGTCCTTCTAAGTTTGGAAAAGGGGTTTGTGGAAAAAGTGCAGGAAAAGTAAATAAAGCAAATAAAGAAAGCGATAAACAATCATCTATAGCCTAAGAGAATTCATTATGGAATTGCATTTCACTCTACCCGTCAAATACTTAAACTTACGGATCAATTGCATGCGACCTAAATCACTTGCCAATACCATCACGTATCGCTCATACTAAGGCTATCTCTAACGCAATGTGAGACACCGCATGTATTTCTCTCATCGACGATCTCTCAACCGACCCAAATAACCCGGATGCATTTCATAACCGATACCCACATGAATATTAAGCCTAAATCTATGTCTAGAGTCTTGGACCTAATAGATATTCATTCAAAAAAGAGATTCGAAAATCATATGTCTACGACAAACCAAAACTCCACAATTAAGTAAAAATCAATAATACAGCGGTATTAATTTATAAAAGAGATTTCATAGAATCCCATGATCAACAAACATACATACAATAAGAGTAAAGATATACATACAATACCCACCATAGAAATAATACATAGGGAAGAAAGAGATGAATAACAAACTTCTCGTGGTGTCATACGATTCGAGACCAACCATAGCCAATCGACATGATAAACCACCGAATGATGTTGCTTGAACCTCTAAGCTACAAAGAATTAGATCATAGCTCCTCCAAGAGTGTAAGAGATGATAAAAAAACCTAGAAAATTTGTTTCGCAACTACTTATACAAAACTGATCTCAACAGACCGCGCTTAGCAGGCTCACCGTGCTAAGCGGACTGCACGATATTTACACACTACACTGCCTAAAATTGCATTAAGCGCTTTATCTGCGCTAACCGGGCTCAATTACAAAGCTTCTGCCAAATTCTTCAAAATTGCGCGTAGCATGATAGAGGATGCGCTTAGCATGGTCCCCTGAGTAGAACTTCTCAAAACTGAGTCTTTTATTCTGAAAATCTGCATATGGAGTTGTGCCTTTGACACTTTATTCCTCAATGCTCCAAAATGCAACAAATACCTACAAAAGAAGTAAAATCTATCAAACATTACACAAATGAATCAAAAACACAAATATATACTAACTAAACGTATTTACATAAAAGGTGTATTTATTCAACGATGATTAACAAAAAAGAGTCCATAAGTGCAACAAAAAGTAAATACCAAAATAGCTACAATTTGCACTTATCAAATTCTCCCCAACTTGAACTTGTTTGTCCTCAAACAAGGACAAACAACTCAAAGAACCAAAAGTAATCAACCAAAGAATCATGAATCAACAAGGTTGAAAAACGAAAACTAATGTATGGTTCAAACAAAAACGCACACGCAAGGTAAATACTTACCGCAATCCTACAACAACAACATGTAAACAAAACGACTCATAAGTACAAAAAATTATACTAAACATTCTAAAACAAAAAAAGCTCAAACATGAATAACACCTAGTAAAAATTCATTGGTAGATGAAGAACACACAAAAGTGAAGGGAAAAAAACACTCATCCACAATCTTGCAAACAAAAGACTAAATTATGCATTCATCCAAAAATCATATTGAAAGTACAAAGGCAAGAATCACAAGGGCTTTTCAAGGTTGTAATGTGGCTTGATTATCAAACAAGGGATAATTCCTAAATATAATCGAAACAAAAACTTGCCTTAACCTAAGGGAGTGGTTAACTCACAAAGACTCAAGCAACACAATTTCAATCAAACTTCTTCTTCAATTCAAATTTCTCACCAACACCCATAACTTATTAACACAATATTATTCCATACTCTTTTTGTTTTTCTTTTTCAGAACTTCTTTCAATTTTTATTTCTTTTTTGTTTCTTTCTTTTTCACATTTTCTTTTCTTTTTCTCTTTCACAACCTCATAGAAATCAACAACATAATATAGCAAACAAACCTCTCCCCAACTTGAATTCAACCAACATTAAAGTGAATACTCCCTACTTTCTAAGGCAAGGTAAAAATTCAACTAAAAATCATAGTTGAGGGTTCAAGAAAATAAAGAATCAACATCCATTTAGAAATAAAAACCAAACACTCATAGACAAGCATTAGGTTTAAAAACAACATGGACATAGACAAAAATATCAAAGGGGTTACAAATGATCACACACTCACAAGGTGAATTGATTATTTGGTTAGGTAGTTGTGCTTAAAATAAAACAAAAATGCTTTGATCATGTTCATGATTTCATACAATCAACACAAACAAAAGATTAAACATAATAAAATCCAGTTAAAACAAGAATTGTAGCCTCCAGCATATGTGAACAATGGAAAGCTTCCTCACATTTAGGGTAAAAAGGGAACTAAAGTGATTCAAGTCATGAGCAAGTAATGCAAAAAGAATAAATGACATGGTAATTGTATAAATAAAAATTTTCCTAAACATGTTATGTTATAGAAAGTGATAAACGAGTACCAACTTCAAAAACTATCATTACGATACATCTGCAAGTTGACACACTCAAAATCGGAAAATCACCAAATGCGACTTCATGTTATCTAACCGAAATTTGAATCCGAACAACAAAAGAAAGAATTAAAAATATTACTATTAATTATTATACTATAAAGCCTTGAGTGAAGGGGAAAAAGGAGAGCCGAGTGAAGTAAAAAAGAATTCACTAGCACAACTCAGGAGAGTGTGTTAAGCGGGCTAAATCGCGTAAAGTGCGCTACACCAGTAGCAGAAAAACCAAGACAGCAACATGCAGTCCAGCAGCACCCTCCACAATCACCTACAATATCCTTATTTACACATCTAAACAGCATTTACAACACAGACACACTTCCACGAGCTAAACACGACAAGCTTGCGGAAAACCACAAAAAAACAAACATAAAACAACTAATATAAACATACTAAACGAATGGGTGAAAACTTATTAAAGTTATAAAGTGAAAATTTAAGAATTTTACGAACAATCCGAGTACAACTTGTTTAATGAATGTTCACCATAATATCTAAGCTAGAATGAAAAAGTAACAACGAAACAAAAAATGATAAAACATGCTTCATTTAAGCTGTAAGCTTGACACCCTAATATTTACAATACAACACATTGCTTTGGACGAGCCAAACGCTTCACTCCCTCCTTCGCTCAAATCTCTTCAAGATCTAACCATAACTACACATCTAACCAAACTTTGGCAAATGTGAAACAAAACAAGTATACTATATACAAATGTATAAATCACGTAAATGTACAAAATTAACAAGTATGCAGAAAGTGTACAAATACACATTATAGACATATTTACAAAACTGAGAAAGAAAAATTATCACAATGTAGTTAATATCAACACCAAACCCCGACAATGGTCCATTTTGTTGGAAGTGGTAAAGCTGCAAGCAAAAAGTAAAGTATTATTTTTACCGGGTGATATGTAGGTTATATCGTATCGTATACACAGAGATTGGTGAAAGGGAAAAAATATCTTTCAATAGTTTCAATCCTTCTAAGTTTGGAAAAGGGGTTTGCAGAAAAAGTACGGGAAAAGTAAATAAAGCAAATAAAGAAAGAGGTAAACAATCATTTGTAGCCTAAGAGAATTCATTCAGGAATTATATTTCACTCTACCCGTCAAATACTTAAACTTTCGGATCAATTGCACGTAACCTAAATCACTTTTCAATACCATTAGGTATCGCTCACACTAAGGCTATCTCTAACGCAAAGTGAGACATCACCTGTATTGCTCTCGTCGATGATCTCTCAACTGACTCAAATAACCCGGGTGCATTTCATAGCTAATAACCACGTAAATATTAAGCCTAAATCTATGTCTAGAGTCTACGACCCAATAGATATTCATTCAAGAAAGAGATTTAGAAAGCATATGTCTACGAAAAACCAAAACTCCGCGATTAAGCAAAAATCTAGAATAAACACCAGTATTAATTTGTAAAAATGACTTCATACAATCTCATGATCAACAAATGTACATACAATAAGAGTAAAGATATGCATATAACACTCACCATAGGAATGATACATAGGGAAGAAGGAAATGAATAGGAAACTTCTCGCGGTGTCAACATGATCTGAGACCAGCCATAGCCAATCGACATGATGAACCATCTAATGATGTTGCTTGAACCTCTAAGCTACAAAGAATTGGATCAGAGCTCCTCCAAGAGGGAAAGAGATGATAAAAAACCTAGAAAATTTGTTTCTAAACTATTTATACAAAACTGATTTCACCAGACCGTGCTTAGCTGACTCACCGCTCTAAGCGGGCTGCGCGATATTTACACACTAAACCGCCTAAAATCGCCCTAAGCGGGCTCAATTACAAATCTTCTTCCAAATTCTTCAAAATTACACGTAGCGCACTAGAGGATGCGTTTAGCATGGTCCCCTGAGCAGAACTTCTCAAAACTGAGTCTTTTATTTCGAAAACGCACATCTAGAGTTGTGTCTACGACACTTTATTCCTCAATGCTCCAAAATGCAACAAATACCTACAAAAGAAGTAAAATCTATCAAAAGTTACACAAATGAATAAAAAACAAAAATATATACAAACTAAACATATTTACACAAAAGTCGGGTTTATTCAATGATTATTAACAACAAAGAGTCGATAAGTGCAACAAAAAGTATATACAAAAATAGCTTTAATTTGCAGTTATCATAGAGTCAATTAAGTATCATGCTCTTAATGAACACTTCCTTGAAAATATCATCCTCTAATCATGATCATTTGACCTCAATAGTCCTCAAGAACAAACCACAAAACACAAGAAAGATTCAAATTAGGGTTTAAAACTCGAACAATTAGGAGTTCAAAACAAAATGATCATCAATAGCTAAAAGGGATCAATTAAATTTTTCCAAACTAATGTGATGCTAAAGAAATCTAGGTACTACTAAGTGTTCAGAACTCATCCCCAAAATAATTTCATAAGCTAGAAAATGAAAAGAAACAAAATAAACAAAATAGATCAATGGAGACATAAACTAGAGACATAAATAAATTTAGAGACATAAACAAAATAAATTTTCCCGGTAGGTTGAAAACCCGCAAGGGCGACCTAGGCAAAAGTTAGGGATTTTTTGGTAAGTAACTGCATCAGACAAGACTTGATCAATGGAGCAACAATCTGCTTGGATCTTACTACTCTTCGACCAAAGTTTCGGATCAGCAATTCAAAGTTCTTAGGGAGAATAGTGGTCTTTGTATGTCAATGTACCTTTTCCAAATATATATTACCATGTTCCAAACTTTGTAATCATCTGTGGAGTCTTGCCATTCGCAGACTACCATTATATTAATAAAGTTTGAGCCTTTTGTCCAATTATTTTCTTATTTTATTCAGCTTATAAAAATTTCATTTATTACTGATAGTAATGATCAAAGAAAATAGATTAAATAACAAAAATTATTTTTGAAAAGAATTTACAAATTACCTATTGCTCTAGATTTTTGTGATACAAGGGGAACAAAATTAGTGACTTCAAGGACGGATAAACTCAAAGTTTTGCATGATAGCTCTGTCCAAAATTCCCCAGTGAAGGTTTCACTCACATAAATAAAAGTCTTTTCTCCCCATGCATGTTGAGTTGGACTCATTTGCGAAACATCTCCTTCCGGTAGTACTAGCATTTTTTTGTTTGCTTGGCAGTCAGGCAAGGGCTATGACTTATTGAAGAAATGTTGAAATGGTTATTGGATTTTTGGGGTTTCTCCCGCCGAGTGCTGGATTGGATTTAAAACCCCCATAATTTTCTTGTTGTAGTGTTTGATTTCTTGATTTCCCCAGGTGAAGTTGAGATGATGTATTTCTCTGAAATTGTTGTCCCCGTGAGGTCTTCATACTTTCTCCCCAAAGAAGTTGGTGGAATTTTCACTCTCAATATTAAATAATGTAGCTAAGTGTCCCCTCCGACGATATGGTATTACCCTCCCCAATGAAGTCAATATGTCATCCCCAATTTATGTCTCAATAAGGTGATATTGTTCTCCTGAAGGAAATAAACCTTGGCAGAAGTGTGAACTTCAAACATTTTGTTTCCCCCGCTGAAGTCTATGTAATTCCCTGGTGAAACTTGGAGGAAGATGTTATATCACCATGTTTGTGTTAATTTACTTCCATTGATCTTGTTATTTCCCAGTGGATTTAAGCTATGAAATAGGAGTTTGTTTCCTCAGTTGGTGCTTACTATCTCATGGAAGTTCCATCCTGAATGTGATTTAGCCGAGTATTGACGGTACCCGCTGGGTTTCGTATGTTTATCCCCAGTGTTATATGCCTGTTTTGTCAGCATATACATGATAACATTCATACTTTCATATCAGCATCGTGCATAATCATTGTCCATTTGTATTTTTCAAATATTTGGTATATTACCCTGTTTTGCAGAGTTGTATTATCCTCTCCCCAATAAAGTGTCAATCTTAAGAAAAAAGTGTATATTCTTTCAATTTCCCCACTGAGCTATTCCTCGTGGAAGAATGGTGTTTCAGCCTTCTTTTCCGCTTGTTGTCTGGATAGAATGGGATTCCCTCTTGAATTTATTTTTCAGGAGATATGTTTTAGTTGACTACTTCATTCCGGTTTGTTTCTGGTTGAAATGGGTACCCTCAGCAATATTATTATATGGATTTTGGCAAGCTTTGAGCTTTAGTTTGAGAATGTGTATTTATTTTACACGAGAAGACTTTATCTCCTCGACAGGAATTATATTGGCGTTTCCCCAAGAAGTTCTATCTCTTTCCCAAGGAAGCCATGCTTCTTTCTTCAAGGAATCATTATTGCAATTCCTCCTCATAGCAGCAAAAAGCAGGTCTCTTTATTTGAGTAACCTGTAATTCCCCTATGAATCTGATAGCTCCTAGAGAAGATTGAGATTTTGTTACTCCAATGGATGATAGCCTTGTCATTATGGAAGGTAGTTCTTTATTGAAATTTTGGTACTCCAATGGATGGTAGCCTTATCATTATAGAAGGTAGTTTGTTGTTGAGATTTTGTTACTCTAATGGATGGTAGCCTTGTCATTATGGAAGGTATTTCGTTGTTGAGATCTTTTTCCGATGAATGGTAGCCTTGTCATTATGGAAGGTAGTTCATCATTGATATTCTGTTACTCCAATGGATGGTAGCCTTGTTATTATGGAAGGTAGTTCATTGTTAAGATCTTTTTCGAATGAATGGAAGCCTTGTCATTATGGAAGGTAGTTCGTCGTTGAGATTTTGTTACTCCAATGGATGGTAGCCTTGTCATTATGGAAGGTAGTTCGTTGTTGAGATTTCGTTACTCCAATGGATGGTAGCCTTGTCATTATGGAAGGTAGTTCGTTGTTGAGATTTGATATTTTGTTACTCCAATGGATGGTAGCCTTGCCATTATGGAAGGTAGTTCGTTGATGAGATTTTGTTACTCCAATGGATGGTAGCCTTGTCATTATTGAAGGAAGTTCGTTTCTGAGATTTTATTACTCCAATGGATGGTATCCTTGTCATTATGGAAGGTAGTTTGTTATTGATATTTTGTTACTCCAATGGGTGGTAGCCTTGTCATTATGGAAGGTAGTTCGTTACTGAGATTTTGTTACTCCAATGGATGGTAGCCTTGTCATTATGGAAGGTAGTTTGTTATTGAAATCTTTTTCCGATGAATGGTAGCCTTGTCATTATGGAAGGCAGTTCGTTGTTGAGATTTTGTTACTCCAATTGATGGTAGCCTTGTCATTATGGAAGGTAGTTCATTGTTGAGATTTTGTTACTCCAATGGATGGTAGCCTTGTCATTATGGAAGGTAGTTCATTATTGAGATTTTGTTACTCCAATGGATGGTAGTCTTGTCATTATGGAAGGTAGTTCGTTGCTGAGATTTTGTTACTCCAATGGATGGTAGCCTTGTCATTATGGAAGGTAGTTCGTTGCTGAGATTTTGTTACTCCAATGGATGGTAGCCTTGTCATTATGTAAGGTAGTTCGGTGTTGAGATTTTGTTACTCCATTTGATGGTAGCCTTGTCATTATGGAAGGTAGTTCTTTGTTGAGATTTTGTTACTCCAATGGATGGTAGCCTTGTCATTATGAAAGGTAGTTTGTTGTTGAGACCTTTTTCCGATGAATGGTAGCCTTGTCATTATGGAAGGTAGTTTGTCGTTGAGATTATGTTGCCCGGTAGAAGTTCATTTGTTTACAGTCGTGAGTACTGAATACATCTTGAAATTTACTAGTATTATCTTACTATTCCTTTCCCTGGTGGGTCCATGTTACCTTTTTTACTATCCCCTCAGTGAGTTGGTAGTTCACAGTTATTTGTCGGTCACCATTTTCCTTCACTTTATCTCCTCTATTTTTTGAGTGGACGATGCTTTAGATCCTCTCTTGGGAATTACCTCGGTAGAGTATCGTCTTTTCTTCACCGGTGATTTATTTTCCTGGTCAAGTTTTCCTTTTGTTTCCTCCTTTGCTTTTTACATCCCTAGTGGTGTCTTGCGTCCCTTTAGATTTGTTCATCTGCATTCATAATCATAAGCATTGCATGGTATCTTAGGGCCAAAAATAGGGCTTTTTTTATATTTAAGTATCTTCAATCGCATCGACACGGAGATTTTAACCTTTGTATATCCGGATAGAAGACACTTAAATAAAGGAAGTTGTTATACCCCAATTTTTTTCCCTAAGATCCATTCATCATATCCTATCAATTCAATCACAACAATATCACATTAGGGTTTGGTTTTTCTCCCTATCTTTAGCTTTTTCTTTAGGAGGAATCACCAAACACCTTGACTTGTATTTTATGATCATCTATGTCTTGTATTTATTATCCTTTAACTAATAAATACAATGAGTGTTTGCCTCAATTGTTGATGTTGTAGGTAACAGCACAATACATTCCCATCAATATTGATCTATGGATTCAAGAGTTTATTTCCATGCCTTCCCCAACAAAGCTTCATTGAGATTCAAGCCTCACCATTAAATATGTTTTCAAGTAATATCATGACAAAGTCTTTATTATTCATCATGCCTAAAGATTGTCAAAATTAGTTTAAAAGTACAAGGGTTGATTGAAGATGTTTGACTCAATGGGACAAGTCTTTGCTTCCATTGATCACAAGTGCATATCTCCTTCAATTCTCCAGATATGGAAGTGGTGTTAGTTGCTTTGACTATTCATTATCATCCTCAACAAATTACATTTACATGAAAAAGGTATTGGTGCAAGAAGGTTGATCAAAATTGCAAAGATTTCCCAAAGCATTTTTCTGGCTTTAGGAGCTAGGGTTTTGAACTTCAAAGGGGTATATCTTGCTCATATTTTGGTATTTTGGAATTATTCCAAAGACATCCTTCTCTTCAAAGGGTTATTAACAAATCACTTCAAAAATTACAAGGAAATTTTGTGTGTAGGAAACTTGATGATGAAGAAAGATTACAAGTCCTCTAGATGGACCCTCAAATTCCTTTATGTGACTTAAAATGACCATAACTTGATCAATTTTTATCACCTTGAGCCTATTATTTTTCACAATGATCTTGAAGATGTGAACTTCAACCTTTCTTTATGTGAAAAGCTTGAAAATGGATTGAAGGTGCCCTAAGGATGCAAAAGATTATAGGTTATTTTATGAATTTTTGCCAACATCAACAAGTCATAACTCTCTCAATTCTTGGAGATTTTAAATGGTTCAAGTTTAAAAATTGCATTCAAGAGATCTACTTCATGCCAACTTTTTTGGTTAAGAGTAAATTCCAAGTGGAAGGCCATGTTTGGATGCAAGACATTATAAGTCATTTTTGAAGAAAAACTTAGAAATTTTCTAAGTATGGAAAGTCAACTTCTTTTTCCCAATGTTGACTCATTGCAACTTTCAGCTCAAGCAACCATTTTATCCTATTCTTTTCCCTTTGCAAATATTGTAACCTCGTCTTTCTAAAGCTTCAAGAATCATGCCCTAAGACCCCTTAAGTTGAGAATGCCATTGATTTGAATTTGGTAACTTGAAACTAAAGTTTCATCACAACTTAGATTTTGAAATCTTTGTTTTGGATTCTAATCTCAAATTTTCCATGTGTTTTTGCTTCTAATCATGTTTAGAAACTTCCCAAAGACGTTTAGCATCATGAAATGCATGTTTCAGCTGAGTTTTGATGCTAAATAAGTCACACTTTGTTCATGCTGCAGACCCACGCGATTTCCCTCCAAACTTCATCATCTTACACGCTTAAGGATCCCATTCACTCCCCTATAAATAGAGGATCATCCCTCATTCATTTTTTCAAGATTTTGATAGCCAATTGACCCCTGTTCAGATCCCATACGAACTCTGAATTTGAATTTCTGATTTCTTACATTCTCACCTTCAAACACCAAAAGACTCATTTAGTTAGCTTTATTGAACTTCTCTGAAGCTAACCATACAATTATCCTCAAGAATTGTGACCTATATTGATCTACAGAAGTTCAGTTTCAGAGCAACTTCTCACTACTTTGTTCAGGTAGATTTCTTGGCCAAATTGATTCAAATAAAAGGCTAATCTATTCTTTGTATCCTTCTGATCCTCATGCACTTTATAATTTGAAATTTCATTGAAGTTTGACTGAAATATCCCAGATTTTCGAATTCGCTATTTTTTCTAGTTTTCTTCAAACACAGCCTTGCACTGTTTATATAAATTTGGCGCGATGATACCATTAGAATCATCTTGAAGAGACGAATCCAATGATACTAGTCTGGGATTCTAATTTATCCATATGAAGAAACTCGTGAAATATCCATTACAGGGCGTTTGGAGGTTGAAGACGATGACATGTCTCGTATCAACCAATGATAGCGCACCAATTGTTTTATTTTTATTGGTTGCCTTTTTCCTAATCCAATGCATTTTCAAATAAGGTCCATATCAAGCACAATGCGTCTGGTCCACTTGATATCTTACTAATGCGTTTTGACTATGGTCTGATGGTCCACATCTTTTTGGTTTTATTTTATTTTCTGATTTTATATTTTAATTGTTTTAAATTTCAAAAATTCATAACTCTTTTATTTTTTATCCAAAAATTATGAAAAGAATATACAAAAATACTTTGAATTATTTTTGACTTTATGAGTATTTTTTCATATTTTTATTTTGATGTTTAGTATTTGTCATAATTTTCACCATATTTGCCTTATTTTAATTGTTTTAAAATTACTTTCTGACATTTTTAAATTCTGGAAATATTCATAAGTGTCATTTTTCTTATTTTTTACTTTCTGGAAATTTTGTGGAATTTTATTTTGATGTTTACTATTTTTGATCTATTTTCCATTTATTTGAGTAATTTTATTTAGTTTAAAAATAGTTTCTGACTTTTAAAAATTATCACAATTTTCATAAAAATATTTGAGTTCCTTTCTGATTTTTCTACGGCCTTACTTAATTTTTCTTGATTAATTTGAATATAGTTGCTATTTTTCTCTCTTATTTTCCTTTTTCAATCATTTAAAAAAAACCTTTTTTCATTCTATTTTAAATACAATTTTATTTTTATATATTCTGGTTGATCTTGGATTGAAATTTTGATCATAAACTTTATTAACATCATTGGATCCATGATGTTGAGTCTATCTCCATAAAAAGGGATGAATGATATTCATAATAGTTTGATTAATTTTTTTATGGTTTAAATGTGGTTTATTCATTCCCTCTTCCCTCTTCATCTTACCCCCTTCTTATTGTATTACATGTTATGGGATGACGATCTCTATATCATTTATCCAAACATGAAGTACATAGATTATCATTGACCGACCTCAAAATTGGTGCAACTTCTATATAAGTCCACTTACGATTGCTTAACATAGCGCTAAATTTTGTCCAGATTTGAGATAAGGATCATTCGTGGCCCAAACCTATGTTTGTAAACCCAGGTATGTTAAATTGAACCCTATGATCCAATAACCTTGAGATCCATTGTTAGGAGGCTTTGGTTCTAACAATCCTCTAATGGAACTTCATCAATTTTGGTCAAAGTGGATCACGTAAACATCATTGATGATTAATGTTACTTTGAGATTCTTAAATGGATGATATACTTGACAAAAAGCAAATGCAACTTGTTGTTGAGAGGATTTTATTCTACCAATCCTCTAATGAGTTCTAAATGTAAGTTTCAAGATGGTCAACCAACTAACCCCTAACTCCTAACAATTGACTTTATTTTTATACTTTTATTTTATGCTTTTACTTTATGTACCATTTACTTTAGCATTTACATTTCAAGCTCTTTTCATCTTTGCTCACTTGAGCGTCTATCTTCATGTTTTTTTTATTTTGCTCACTTGAGCTTTTCATTTCTTTTTGAAGATACCTAATAACGAACTTAAACCCTAAAAGCTTTAATGTTACTTGGACTACTTGGTTACTATCCTTGGCATTTTGGAGACATGGACTTCTTGGACTTAGGATTAGGGATCTTGGCCTACCTTGAGACCTTATGACCTCAATTGTTATTTTGTCTGGAGTTCTTGGGGTTTACCCCAAGACATTGGGTTGTTTGTTTGTTTTATGTGCAGGTTATTGTGATTACATGCTTTGTCTGTGATCTGGAATTCATCTGTATACAACTGTTACTCTGCCCAATTTTTGTGAAGACTTAACACAATTGTAGTTTGGTATTCTTAAGGGATTTATTAATTGCTTGCTTGGTTTCAAATCCAATGGATGGAACTCTACATTGACTCATTATGTCAAGTGTTGGCTTTTTGTTTGGTTAGATGGTATTTCTCCTTAGCTTTTATTTTACGCTTTAGGATAGTCTCTTCATCTCCTCCCACCTTCTTTAATTTCAAAAAATATTCTCTCTCCTTTTGAAAAATCTTCTTGTTTTTTTTATAAAAACTTGAACCACTTTCGTAATAAACTCTGACTTATGTCCATATATTTTCAAAACATATTTCTTAATCAAACTTCAATCAACTTAACAATACCTTGAAATTTTTTGTGAGAAAACTAAAAGTCAATCAATCTCATTCAAACCATTTTGCCATTTTGGCTTTTTTATCTTTAAAACTTTTTCTCAAAAGATTAGACTCTTGTCAATCCTTGTAGTGATGAAAACAATTATACTTCTACAATATATGGTGAAGTGAGATATTTTCCACTTGGGTGTTGAGTGGGGTTTTGTTGATTTTAAAATCCAAACCATATCCTCCACTTTGAGATGATGCAAATTCTCCTTTCTCATAATTGCGGGTAGTAAGTATGTTTTCCACACGGATAATAACGGTGATGTCTTATCTCTTAAAATTAACCAACACGCTTGTGTTTTAAATATTTTAAAGAGGAACTATGTGTACCCTGATCCCCTATTACAGGGAAGGTGGTACATAGGCACTAAAGATTCGCAACCGCGGCGGGTGCAAAAATTATTAAAAAAAAAATTCTTTTCTCATCACCACAATCTAGTTTTTTTCATATACAACGTTTTATAGCCAAAATATACAGATTTTTTAAAGAGGTTCTTGCGGAGTATCGTAGATGTTTAGGGTGATAATACATTCCCTTTGCATAACCAACCCCCTTACCTAGAATCTTTCCCCCCTCTTTTGGGTTATTCGCTATTTTTCCATTCCTTTGGAAACAATAAAGCGAGGTTGCGATTTTTATTTTGATCTGTATAAGTCAAGTCAATCCAATGGCTTAGTATTAACATTTCTACCTCTACACATACATCTAATAGTTATGTATACATGTATATAAAATATAATTGTGAAAAGTAAAGCACTAGGACTATTACATGGCTTCGGGACAGTTACAATATTTAATAAAACCTTGCGAGAAATTAAACACTAAGCTATTACAAAGGTTTAATTACATGGCTTCGGGACATTTTATTTTTTTTGTATTTTGGGTTAATTTTAAGCATTTAGAAAATAATTAGTTATCTAAATCTAAATTAATTACAAAGGTTAATTAATTATAAAAAACTAAGTCTAATAAAATTGAATTAAAAATATGTCGAAAATTATATTAATTAATAAAAAACCTAAGACTATTTATTTTGATTTTTTATGGATTAAAACGATTAGTAGAAAATTAAATAAGAAAATCAGTAGAAATAATGGAAAGTGGAAAAGATTATAAAATAGATAAAAGATGGTTGCAAACGCCCAAGCTCGAACCCACGCCCTCTCCTTTGCCAAGCAAGAACACTACCACTGCGCCATAAAACAAATATAACTGTATGCCCTAACAATGGAATCTCGTATTTCTCATGTTAAAACTTGCTTGTAAGGCTTCAAACCTGTTCTAAACAATCATGCTAAGCAATCTGAATTGTAAGAATCAGTTAACAATGTGTATAATTTGTAATACGAAAAAATAATGCAAACTAGACATGGCACGTACGCAAATTTTAGGTACAAATAGGTATGGAAAGTTACATATTATTTTCTTAGATATGTTCTGGAAGTGATTTGAGGTGGTAGTTTGGACTGAATCAAACTGGAACTTGAGATTCAATAGTGCACTTTCTTTGAAAATTTGTGATTTTTGAGACTTTTCTTCAGGCAAAATTTTTGAGTCATTGTAGTGTGAGGGCTTGAGTATTTATAGAGGAGGAGATTTAAGTCACCAAAGAAGGAAAGAATCAAGTGATCATGGTGTTACCAAAAATCAACGAAACATGTTTTCTAACTTGCCATTTTTTGAAGAACCTTGTCTCAAATATTTCTCTCACGGTTTTGGCAAGCTTTTATGAGGTCTCGGGCCTTCTAGAAGATGTCCAAATGATCGTAGTCCAACATTAATCCAACTATTTGTTATTTTTAATTTAATTCTTTTACAAAAATTAAATAAAAATTTTAATAAATAGGGTAAAAATATGACCATGTACCAATGGACTTAGAGGTCTTCTATCTTGTCATAAACATGTTTGATCCTAAAGTTAGGCCCATTAGTCCAAAATTTCAAAATTGCTCAATTGAGGTTTCATGCATTTCTCAAAAATTGTCCAACTTTTGATGAATCTTGAGTTTTCTTGGTGAATCATGATCAACCCTTGATCAAATGATGAATGTGACTTCAAAATCTTTATGTTGACCAAAAATCTTGAGTTTTGACTGTATGTTGACCATAATTGACTTTTTATCTAATATAGTTGATTTTCAATCATCTGAGAAATTGACTGAGCAAAATTGTGATGCAAGGCTTGAAACTTGACATGAGGAATCTTTGAAGCATATGAGGAACCATGAAACTCACTTGAGGCATTAGAAGCTCAATTTTCTTTGAGAGTTCATCTGATCAATTCTTGAATAGTCTTGAGTGTTTGAGACCCTTAGGAGCGTGAGAATGTATCTTGAATCAATTGTCTTCAAAAATTGGAGGGAAATTTTTAGGGTACAACAACTTCCCTTGTTCAATCTTCTTAAACCTGAACAATTAGATTGGCATGTCCGCCATTCATGATCTAAAGGTGGAAGAGGATTGAACACTCAAGTGCCCTGAAATTTTCACTCATCGGTGCATGAAGTAATGTTGTTGGTTGATAGTATTGCTTGAATGTGATTTAAAGATGCCATTCATAAAGGTGATAGAGTGTCTCTGGAGATGGGCTTATAGATGCCATCCAAAGTATTTGTTGATATGAGTATCAGAATGAGTCTACGCTTAAATGTATCTGAAGAATGCTTTTTCAGAAAACTCTGAAGGAAGATGCTTTTCAGAACGAAGCCCTGAAGGAGATGCTTTTCAGAATTTATTCTCTAAAGACAAACGCTTTTCAAAATAAACTTCTGAAGGGGAATGTTTTTCAGAAGGAAATGCTTTTCAGAATAAATCTCTGAAGGAGAATGCTCGCCAGAATTCAGTCTCTGAGGGGGAATGCTTTTCATAGTAAACTTCTGAAGGGAAATGCTTTTCAGAACGAAGGCCCTGAAGGAGATGCTTTTCAGAATAAACCTCCGAAAGAAATGCTCGTCAGAATTCAGTCTCTGAAGGAAATCATTTGGTCATGCGGATAATCGCCCCTTCCTGTTTCAGGAATTGATCTATAATCGACTTTTCATTGGTAAACAGGTCCTATTTCGGGAATTCATGCCGCCTGGTCATATAGATAGTTTCCCCGTCCTATTTCGGGAGTTAATCTGCAACCTATTTTTTGTTGGTAAACCCATCCTGTTTCGGGAATTCATACTGCCTGGTCATATAGATAGTTTCCCCATCCTGTTTCGTAAATTAATCTTTGACTTAATTTAAAATTGCTGATGATATTCGTCTGTTTGTGAACTTTACCTGAAAATACAAAATTATCTTTATGTAATGTCATGATGTATGTAATGCATTGCGTAATGATGCTCTCAAAATAAATGAGAATGTTATATGTGTTTCGGTATGCATATGCTATGATGTGTTGTGAAATTATGTATGGATACAATATGTCGTTGAAGCATATCGGTAGCTCCTTCTAACAATGTCTAGCTGGGGAATATAAATCTAGGAATGTTCTTGGGGATGAAGAAAGTGATTCTTTAATTTTTGTTGGGAATAATTTTTCTGGGAATTCTCGCTTTCTGTTTGAGGATACTCCGCTGGGTATCTTCGACTTCTGCTTAAGGATAGAGGCATTCAAGGAGAGTTGGTCGTTCTCCATTCTTTTTATTGAAGGCTTTGATTCTTACATACCCTGACTCGGGATAAAAGGGATGGATATTCCTCTTGTGTGTTATCTGTCCAAGTTTCAGATGCCGTAGCAAGTCTCTTGGGGATAGCAACTTTGATTAAACCCTAGTGGAGAAGAGAATTTTGTTAGGGATTTGCAGTGTTGGAGTAATAAACTCCGCTGGGGAATTAAATTCATGTAAACTGTGTCAAGGAAATAAACTGATGGGTATTGGAATTTTATAAGCTACGCTGACGAAGTCTTCACTATATGCTGGGGAAATGATCAAACTTCCTTATCCGCTAGGAGACCTATTGGGGATGATGATTAGGTTAGCTATCCATTAACGATATGGAGGTAACCTACTGGAAGATGCCCTAATTTCTACCTGAGGGTATTTTAAACTTGTTGGGGAATATATCTCAATTTTGGATGAGCTTGCGAAGATAGCTATGTAGAGATAGTTTCATTGAGATTGCCCTGTGGAGATTTATGAATGACTTCAACATTATCCTAACTCCTAGAGTCTTCGATAAATGCTAATCTTGTTTATTTTATCCAAATATTTGTAAATGGTGATCATATTCAAATGCATATATTCATTCAAAGTAAATATTGGACGTATTCGCAAACAAAACAGAGGAAGTAAAAATAAATAGTTTTGAATTTTGGAATAGACTGAGTTGTATTGATATTGAAAGTTTTCCTATGAACAGACAGTTTTATACAAGGAGACAAAAATGCTAGTAAGAGGAAGTTGTGAAATTGAAAAAAATACAAAGTGATAAACAAGAAAAACAGCTACATGGAAATGATCCCATCTAGTTTCAACTCCGCTATTGCCTCTATGTCTTCAAGCATCTCATCACTTGTCGGCAAAAGAAGATGCTTAGATTGATCTGCACAGTTTGATCTCGACGTTGATAACAAAGCTTTTTGTAAGTAGATGATCCAACGGGGCATAGTCATATGCTTTAATCCCTAACTTTTTCCTAGACCGCCCTTTCGGGTTCTCACTCCATCGGGATACCCTTTTTGCCCAAGACGCCTTTTTAGGTTTTCGACCTGCCAGGTGTATAATTTTATATATATATATATATATATATATATATATATATATATATATATATATATATATATATATATATATATCCCTAATTTTTTCCAGAACCCTATTGGTTCGTCGGGATGCCCTTATTTTTTCCTAGGCCTATCAACCTAGCGGGTCTCTTTTATGCGTAGTGTTTTTTGACTATGTCTGCGTTCACATGGTGCGTAAAATCTTCACCGTCCATAGTGGTAAGTATCATAACACCGCCAGAAAATATCTTTTTGATTAAAAATGGCCCTTCGTATATGGGGGTCCATTTTCCCCTGGGATCACCTTGTGGTAGGCTGATGCGCTTTATCACCAAATCACCAGCCTGGTACACCTGATGTCTCACTTTCTTATTGAAGGCCTTGATCATGTGTTTCTGGTACATCTGACCATGACAAACAGCCGCAAGCCTTTTCTCATCAATTAAATTTATCTGGTCAAGTATAGTTTTAATCCACTCATCTTCATCTAAACATGAGTCTTTCATAATCCTTAGAGAAGGAATCTGGACTTCGACAGGTAAGACAACCTCTATACCGTAGACTAGAGAGAACAGGGTTGCCCCAGTTGATGTACATATCAAAGTGTGATAACCATGAAGAGCAAATGGCATCATCCCGTGCTAATCTTTGTATGTCACCGTCATCTTCTACATGATCTTCTTGATATTCTTGTTGGCGGCTTCCACTGTGCCATTCATCTTTGGTCGAACGGAGAAGAATTATGGTGTTTAACCTTGAATAACATGTAGATTTTTGTGATCATAGTATTGTTAAGATTGGTACCATTATCTATGATGATCCTTTCAGTTTTTCCATACTGACAGATGAGGTTATGCTTGATGAACCGAGCCACAACATTCTTGTTAACAGAGGCAAATGAGACTGCTTCTACCCACTTTGTGAAGTAATCAATAGCAACCAAGATGAAATGATGCCCATTAGAAGTGGTAGGATTAATCTCTCCAATCATATCAATGCCCCACATTGCAAACAGCCAAGGAGCAGTCAAGACATTCAGAGGAACCAGAGGCACATGTACCTTGTCAGCATAAATCTGGAACTTGTGATGAGTTCTAGAATGATGATGGCAGTCAGTCCCCATGGTAAACCAATAATAACCCGCTCTTAGAATTTTCTTAGCCATTGGATGTCCACTAGAGTGAGTACCAAAGACTCCTTCATGCATATCTTACATAATCTTCTTAGCTTCCTTATTGTCTATGCAACGAAGCAAAGTCGAATTGTGGTTGTGCTTGTACAAAATCTAGTTACTCAGAAAGAACTTGGCAAAGAACCTCCTTAGGAATTTATTATCATTAATAGATGACCCCTAGGGGTATTCTTGAGCCTCGAGGTATCTTTTCACTTTGTGGAACCAAGGTTTTTCCTCTACTCCATCAGTATCAATTTTGTAGCAATGTGCCGGTTCGTCTAGTCTCTTAATAGTAATTCGAGGAGCTTCATTGTCCCATCTGACTTTGAACATAGATGACATGGTAGCTAGTGCGTCTGCCAATTGATTCTCTTCTCGTGGTATATGTTCAAAAGTAATTTCTTCGAAGTATGGAATTAGTGTCAACATATTCTCATGATAAGGAATGAGATTTGGATGCTTTGTATCCCATTCTCCCTTAATCTGACTGATTACTAGGGTTGAGTCCCTATATACATCCAAGAACTTGATTCTCATATCAATGGAATCCTTTATGCCCATGATGCACGCTTCATATTCTGCCATGTTATTGGTATAACAAAAACATAATCTAGCGGTGAAGGGTGTATGGTAACCCTTGGGAGAGACAATCACAACTCTAATTCCATTACCAAGCGCGTTGAAGCTCCTTCAAAAACCATAGTCCATCAGGATCCCGGTTCAGGTCTTTCATATGGTCTAGGTTCTTTATAATCAGTAACTAGCATGTTATTCTCATCTGGGAACTCAAAATTCATAGACTAATAGTCATCTACAGCTTAATGAGCCAAATGATCTGCTAGTACACTTCCTTTGATTGCCTTCTGAGTAGTGTACTGAATGTCGTATTCTGTCAAGACCATTTTCCATCTTGCTATTCTTCCAGAGAGAGCGGGTTTCTCGAATATGTATTTTATTAGGTCCATCTTAGAGATCAACAAGGTATTATGAGTCAATATATACTGTCTTAGTCGGCGAGCAGCCCATGCTAAAGTGCAGCAAGTTTTATCGAGCAGTGAGTATCTTGTTTCACAGTCGGTAAACTTTTTGCTAAGGTAGTATATTGCATGCTCTTTTCGACCAGACTCATCATGTTGCCCCAATACACACCCCATTGAGTTCTCTAACACCGTTAGGTACAT
Organism: Vicia faba; assembly: GCA_948472305.1. NCBI lineage: Eukaryota > Viridiplantae > Streptophyta > Magnoliopsida > Fabales > Fabaceae > Vicia > Vicia faba. Next base: position 256,314 of record CATIWC010001851.1, read on the forward strand.
GATCAGAAGTCTTCTTTCAACCAGTGGCATCTGAATTGGAGGTTCCTGAAGATATTCTTTGATTTTGTCGAAGGATATCAGACAATCGTTGTTCCATTTCACTACTTGATCTTTCTTCAGTAGCTTGAAGATTGGTTCGCAAGTAGCAGTTAAATGGGAAATAAATCTGGAAATGTGGTTCAATCGTCCGAAGAAACCTCTGACTTCTTTCTCAGTACGGGGAGATGGCATTTCTTGTATGGCTTTAACCTTGGCCGGATCAATTTCAATACCTTTACCACTGACGTAGAAACCTAGGAGTTTACAGGATCTTACCCCAAAGGTGCACTTGTTTGGATTTAGCCTCAACTTGTACTTGTTCAACCTCTCAAATAGCTTGTGCAAGTGATCAAGGTGCTCTTCTTCATTCTGAGACCTCGCTATCATGTCATCAACGTAAACATCTATTTCATGATGGATCATATCATGGAAAAAAGCTACCATAACACGCTGATACGTTGCACCTGCGTTCTTCAAACCAAAAGGCATAACTTTGTAACAGAAAGTGCCCCACTGTGTGACAAAAGTAGTCTTATCAATGTCTTCAGGTGCCATCTTGATCTGATTATAACCGGAGAAACTATCCATGAAGTGAAATACTTTGTGTTGAGCGGTGTTGTCAATCAGAACATCAATATTTGGAAGCGGAAAGTCATCTTTAGGGCTTGCCCTATTCATATGTTTGTAGTCTATACACATGTGCACCTTACTGTCCTTCTTAGGTACTGGCACTACATTTGCAACCCACTAAGGATAGGACGTAATAGCTAAGAAACCTATGTTGAACTGCTTCATAACTTCAACCTTGATCTTTTCAGACATCTTGGGACGCATACGATGAACCTTCTGTTTTATAGGAGGACAACCCTCCTTCATCGGTAGGCGGTGAACCACAACGTCAGTATCAAGCCCTAGTGTTGCACCCCAAAATTTTCCCTCCCATTTTATTCAGGGGCATGCTCATTAAGGTCCTCATTTGTTAAAGGTTGACCAAGAATTGATCAGACAAATTCTCCCCTTAAGCAATGGGTTTCCATCTAAAGTTTCATGTCTCACAAAGATTTTTTGTTTGCAAGGGCTTCAAATGATTTTCATGCCACCCTATATGCCTTAGCATAATGGCACAGCTGAAAGAAAGAAAAGGTGTGCATGACAAAGTGTAGGTCAAAGACTGAAAATATGCCTAAAAGATTTTGGGTCGAAGCAGCTTCGACAGCAATATGTAGGCTAATTTGAATGATCGAAGGAAGGAAAATTTTAAGGAAAATGGGAGGAGGCTAATTTGAAGTCTTCAATTGGATCTTCGAAGGGTTCATTTTCGAACAACTAAAATATAAACTAATCGAAATATCCCAGGAAGGCTGAATCGAAAGAACGCACATGATGAGGCTTTTCTCTGAAGTCTTCGATTGGAGCTTCGAAGAGTTCATTTTTGAACCACTGAAATATAAGCTATTCAAAATATTCTAGGAAGGCTGAATCAAAATAACGCGCTTGAGGAGGCTTTTCTATAAAGTCTTCGATTGGAAGAGCTAATAAAGGCATCGAAGGGTGTTATTTTCGAATCATGGAAATATAAGCTATTCAAAGCACTACGAGAAAATACCTTTCGATTGACGCGTTTGTTAGAATGGGCACTTTGAAAAAAGGATATTTTGGAACTGAAAAGCTTTTACTTTGTCCAAAGTAACATGTGGAAGGCTAATGATTCAAAAGACACGCAACCTTCAAATATGGCGTGATCGAAGGACAGCTAGAAACAAGTTAGCCAGATATGAGTCATCTTGTAGTTTTAGGATCAATATGCCTCATGCATGTGCCTAAACATACAAGGGAGGTGGGTGATCAAAGGTTCTCATAGGTTATTCTTCTATTGGTGAAATACAAGCTGTATTCATCAATCGAAGGTGAACTAAGGGTCAATAAGGACGGCCTTGTAAACATAAGCGAAGGGTGGGGGTTAGAATCGAAGGGCCACCTGCACAATTACATTCGAAGGAAATAACATAACGAAGCTTCGACAGGCCAGAAGGAAGTGTTCGATTGGGCTAGTTGGATATTTTCAGATCCAGCAATCAAGGCAGATAGTGGCTCAACCAAAAAAGCCACAATGATGAGGCCTTGAGCCATTCGAATTGGGACTCAGAGCCAATCAAAGAATAAGGCTTGAGGGCATTCAAAAGAAGTCAAAGAGTGAAATCTGTCCAGGTTCATTCAAAACCCAAAAGGGTAAAAAATCCAAAAAAGGTAACCTTTTTAAGGCTTTCGATTCTGCCTTCAAAGCCTGATTAATGGTTGTTTCTTGCCATTTCCATTCACCACTTCCCCTGTGATACGGTGGGAGAACTGACTTGATTGTTTTACGTTTGATCGCAATGTTGCGGTTAGTAAGAGTCGCCACCAACTTTTCTTTTATCCAAAAGGAAAGGTGAAAAAGCACAGGAAAAACCTTTGAGATTGTTTCTTGAGTTCGGGGGGAGATTATGAAAAGGGAAGGTATTAGCACCCTTTTCATCCATGGTTTTTCATGGGATCTTAGTTACTTGCTAGATCACTTGCTTTTGTTTGAAATTGTGTTTTGTGTGGTTTTTGAAAGTATTTTATAAAAGAGGCCATTGTTTATGCAATCTTTGTAATGATTCTCGTTCGTAAGAATATATACAAAGATGTTTGTCTTTTTGAAAATGTTTTCAATGTTTGTAAGATGTTTGGAAATGTGCGTGTTTGTTTTGAAAATAGCAAGGATATTTGTTTGAAATGGAGAAAGTAATTAAGTGCAAACTACCTACTCAAATGTCTTTCTTGTTCATTTTCTTTTCCTTTGATATTGTTTTCTTACCATTGATTTGGTAAGCAACCCTATCTTTGGATATAAACGGGACAGGCGTGGGTCATTGTATAACCATGATTAGCAATGTTGCAAAGTATCTTAGCATTTCTTGAGGGACTAAGATCATTTTGTAAGGCAACTTTGGATAGCGTCATCGAGGGACTATGATATTGTATTTGTTTGTTTTACTAAGATACCTTACATGCGTAATATGGCCATTTTTTATAAGCAATCAAGTGAAGTAACCCTAAGGGTGCTTGTGTGCAAGTGTGTCATTTTTATACTTGATTTTTCCTTGGATTAGGGTTTTCTATTTGGTTGGTTTTATCTTTCCATACAAACCCTATTTACTAGCATGTTATATAAAAACGATAAATTGCGAAATTTAAAGATTACTACGCTATTACAATATTTTGTGGGAGGGGGTACACAATTTATGAATGGGGATTGCAATAATATAAACCTAATTAATCTATTACAACCAAATTGAATTTGCACAAATATTGGAATAAATAATGTACAAGATAATTTAAATATGCAAAGATATGTAAATGCAAAAGAAGATTTTGTTTGGTTTTTTATGTGAAAAAGTTTTAACCTAAACCCTAATTAGAAAATAAGTAAATCAAGATTAACTTAGATTAATTAAGGAAAAGAATTATTTAAGAAAATATTTTTTAAGAAAACCTTAATTCTACTTGATTAAAAGAAAATAAATTTCTTTAAGAATAAATATTTTTGTATTTTTTGTCTTGAAAAATAATATATGGCATTTATGAGGTATTTTGGTCTTTTTGTATTAAAATAATATATTTAATAAATATGAAGAAAAATGAATATTAAAACTAGTTCTAAATTAATTTACAAGTTTATTAAAAAAGATAGTATATAATTAAATTTAAAAAATATTTTTTATGAGAAAATAAAATAAAATAAAACAAAAAAATAATATTTATCAGTTTTATATTTTTTATGATTTTTAATATTTAAGAAAAATATATTTAATAAAATAAAAAATAAAAAATAAGTAAATGAAAATATTTGGGCCAGGGGTGCTGCAAGCAAATGGGAGACAGGAGGTTAGCAAAAAACACTAGGCCCAATGTACTGAAGCCCACGCTGCAAAAACAACAAAAAAATGGAAAAAGTATGAAAAAATGCAAAAGGCAAGCGCCAAGGCTCGAACCCATGACCTATGGCGATTTTGCGTGCTACCTTACCATTGGGGTGGTTGTACATCCGTTAATATAAACAAAAGCACAAATATATATTAGAAAACGCCTCCTGGAGGCAACTTCATCTTCAACCTTGAGCCATGGCCGGACCACCTGTATCTCTCTCATTTCTCCATGAAAATGGAAACTTCAAACATGAAAATAATAGTATTTCTTCCCACGATTTCAACCACATAATTTATGTAAACTAAAAGTCAAAGATCAAAGCTAATTTTACTGGCCCTAATTAAAAACCTAATTTTTACATAAATTTCAAATGCAAAATTCTCTATACACAATGAATATAAATGAAATCTATGAACATGGTTGGCTTTAGTGCAAGGATATCTACATTTTGTTTTCACAAATCGAGACCAAATGATGTCTGTATGAAGAGATAGAAGTTTGAGTTTTTACCTCTTTCAGTTGAGATCGTTAATGGAGTTTGAGCAAGTTTTGAGAAGGCCTGAGGATCTGTTTAGCTTGCCTGAACCTCCCTGAGTGTATTCCAATCCTTACTTTGTCCTGAAAGTTCCTGAATCTCCCTACTCAAGTTAACCTGCAAGCTAAAAATGCAAAAATGGAAGATGGAGAAGGAGGAGTTATAGTGAAGGAACAGGGGTCTAGAACACTTAGATATGATGTATATTAAGTGTTTAGGTGGTTAAAATTCAAAACGCACGAGTGGTTTTTGAGATTGCTATGCAAGGTGCAAAATTGCAAGTTATGGCAGGTTTTCAGGGATAGAGAGTTTGGGAGAGTTTCTGAGCTTTAGAAATCGTGTTCTAGGTTGTAATACATTTTTGTATAAGTATAGAAAAGGTTAGACATCAAGCTTCCTCAAGATTTCTGAGTTATAGCCTTTTGGCTCTATTGCTTGCTTTTGAAGAAAAGTGAGGAGACAAGTCTCTATGTGCTTGTACAAGCCTAATCTGAGTTGGTACAGGTCTTAGACACATTGCTTTTGGTTTATAGGGTTTGTGTGTGCAGAAAGAACAAGTGCAAAGCTCAAGGAGTTGACAATTGCAAAAGTTGTGCTTTATCAAAATGGAAATGGCAACTTTGTGCCATTTATGGAATTATTGTTTGGACAAAGGCTCTAATGCTTGGATCAAAGCTCTATCAGCTATGTAAACATTTAATTATGGAGTGAGAAACAAGTTTGAGGTCTGCAAAGCAAAGATTATGCAGTCTAGCCTTGAATTTGAATTTTGGTTCATCATGAAATGGCTTGAAATCAAAGTGAGAAATTGCCAACTTCATCTCTTCGATTCTCCCTACTCAAGAATGATCTCAAGGAGTTCTTTGACATTTTGGAAAGTTTGAAATTTTCTCTCAACTCATATTTGAATTGCTTTCAAATATTCGCCTTGGAACTATGTGAAAAATTGGCATGAAGTTAGGTCAAAAACCTGCCTAACTAGGGCAAAATTTCACTAAGTTATTTTAGTTCATGAGCATGTATTCACAAAATTATATCTTGAGATCCAAGCATCTTTAGGAGAAATTGTGTGAAGCAAAGTTGTAGATTTCATGGAGATATACAACTTTCATGTTGGGAACTTCCTTTGAATCATCTTGTATCATGGTGAAAATTTGGCTTAAAGTTGAGAAAAAATAAGAAATTTTCTATACTTAGAAAAAATTTTAAGTTAAGAAATTTTAAATTTCAAAACAAAATCTTCAATCTTTGATTTCTTGATGAACAAGTTTCATATTTTGACATGTTTTGATGAATTATGATCCTTGGCACTTGATTTTGACCAAAAAGTCAAAGTTTGACTTTTCAGTATACAGTTGACTTTTTTTCAGTTGACTGGAAAATTCATTTGTCAATCCAATGGATTTGTAATGTTTTAAACGATGTCATTAGGTCAAGATGATGAAATTGAACTCTTGAAATCATGCTTCAAACCAATTGATAATTTTCTAGGTCAAAAATCAGAAATTGCCCCTTCTTAGTCAAAACCCTAATTTTGACCATTTTGCCCTTTCGATGATTTGATCCAATTTCTTGAGGAATTATGGTCCAAACTTGATCAAATGATACATATGAGTCTAAGATGTTGATGTGGATAAAAAATTATGAATTTTTACTATAAATTGGCCATGGTTGACTTTTTCCCTAATACAGTTGATTTTTAGGTCAACTGTCCAATTGATTGATCAAAAGTGTGATTCAAAGCTTGAAACTTGGCATGAATAATCTTGGGGGTCCATAATGATCCTTGAAAGTCATATGAAGCATTGATAGTCCAAAAATCCTTGTGCAAACTCAAACCCGGATTTTGGGTCATTAGTGCATGATGATATGTCTTGGGCTGGTCAAACCCTAATCCAGTCTTGAGTCAAAGAGATCTTGATAAATGACAGGGAAAATTTTGGGGTACAACAGCCCCCTATAAATATAGAGCAGAAGGATAGACACTTGCCAGAGGAAACATTTCCAGAAAAACATTTTTGCCACACACGCATTAGAGAGACGAAAAAAACATTGCCACCAGAGAGAGAAACACTTTGCCTAAAACACACGTACAGATTGCCTCATTAAAAACTCCACAAAACTTTGAGATTGTTTCAAGTTTTTCTGGACACAGTAGAATCACCTTCAATCCGATTCAAGTCATCTCCATCCAAACCAAGCGTTGCAATCATCTCAGTAAGGTTCAAAGGATAAAAATGGATCGTTATTAACAACAAAGTTGTTAGAAATGCACGCGTATGCGTCGCCGATTCCAATAATCATGTGAGTTCATATTTTTATGCTCATATGTTTTCGATGCATACCATTCATATTATTGTGTTGCTGAGACCCAAATATGCAGTTTATCATATAATAATTGTTGTGTTTGGATCCACGAATGAGCAAGCAGCCCAGATGGTGAAGAAGAACGTGTGCAATCGAAATGGGGGTTTGATACCCAGGTCATGTATTATGTTTTTTCTAACAATTGTCTTGTAGATACAGTGTGTTGCGTTTCAACGCTTCCCATGCACCTTCAAGCCCAGACAATGGATGGCAAAAGAGATCAAATCCAGCACCTTTGGAATGCTTCCCTATGGTGGATCCTCAAGGACCTGAAGCATGAGATCAGGCGTAATATTGGATTCTCAGATCTGGGCCTATACATTTTCACCATTGCACCCCCTGCTTGCTAGTAAACACTAGGCCCCTTTTACATGTTTTTTTTTTGTTTTTTTTTTGTTTTTATTGCCTAATTTTTTATCTTTTTATTTAAATTAGTAAAATAATAAAAAATCACAAAAACATTAGGTTAGCACTTTTCTTAATTAAAATAATTCTGTAAATTAATTAATATTTATTTAAACCATTTTCTTACTTTTAAAATTAATATAATTATGATTTATTTGAATTCAATTTTTTTTTCATAAAACAAAACAAAACGACAAAAAGATTTCTTTTTAACTTAGAAACATTTTAGGGTTTTAGACATCTTTTTCTAATTCGCGTTTTTTTATGATTTTAGCATTATTATTATCTTCATATTATTGTATCTGTTCATTGGGTGTAATAGACTTAAATTAGGACTTTACTATCTTTCTTTTCTCAATTTTGGATGTGTAATTAATCCCCTTCCCCGAAGCCTTGTAATAGCTAGGTTTTAATTTCCGGCTTTTATATTTTATTTACATATATTAACTGCTTAGATGTATGATTAATAGGATTGCATGATAAGACTAAAAGTGAACGTTAGCAAACCTAACATTAAGATAAATAACTGAAACACAATACAATTTCACATGCACACCTTTAGGGTACTCCCACTTTAGTTGCCTTGGGAAAATAGTAACAACTCTTGAAACATCAGAGATTTTAGTGGCTACCCTCCAGTTTAAAAGATCATAAGTCCCTCGATGACCCTCTCGACATTGCCTTGATAAAGTGATCTTAAAACTCTAGGGTAGTTACTAAGGTTTCTTGCTCAGTTGCCTTTGTGACTATAAAACATCCCTTCGAATGTCCCTCAAACATGCAACGATAGGGCTACCTACTCACTAATAGTAGGATATCAATGTCTAAGGAAAAGAGGAAAAGAACGACCCTTTAGAGTAAAGTAGATAGTTCCTAGATGCTTGCTCAAAAACAAACTTTTTCACATACACAAACACTTTCAAAAATATTTTCAAATGCTTTATCAACACTCTTGAGCAATGATACAAGAGTTATCATAAAGTAAATCTCCGTACTAAGGCATTTCAAAATACTTTTCAAAAACACACAAAGCACAAGGTAATTCAAAAATGAGCTAAGAATATAAGAGCCCGTAGAAAACTACGGAAGGAAAGGGTGCTAACACCTTCCCTTTCCATAATCTAGCCCCCCTTACTCAGAAATAATCTCGAAAGGTCTTTTTCTATTCTTTTCACCCTTTCCTTAGTTGGATAAAAGAAAAGTAGGTGGCGACTCTTGCTTACCGCAACATTTGCAAACACAAACGCAAAGCCAGTATAACAATCGGTTCTGCCATCGTATTACACCTAGCATGTCTTCGTGCGACCAAGCAAAAATATCAATAGAGTCACGCAACATCTGGATTAACCTCTCTTTGACACTGTCTTCTAGGTTGGCACATATCTTGATTTCTTTTTTCTCCTCTTCAGTATCCAAGTTCAAAACCTCGACTGGCTCTTCATGTGGCTGTATAGCTCTTTCTTCTTGCTATAATAGTCTAGCAAGTTCTCCAGGCACTTCACAATCTTCCTCATCTTCGTCCTCGACTTAGTAGATTGGCTTTTCGAAGTCATAATTGGAAATAGCATAATTGTTATCAATGTGATCCAGAGTGGATGTAGATCTGCAATTTGTTATGTGGGTGTGTATAAGGACACATAGCTATTTTGAAAGCAATAAAGTAAAAGAAAGACAAAGAGCGCAAAATTTGAATGCAAACTTCTAATAATTTATTAAATTAAAATATGTGTATAAAAGATAATAACCCTAACAAATGGACCGTTATGCCTCGGGTAAGGCACGAGGCTTAAAATTATTGTTCAAATTACATAACCAAAAATTTGAAAATAGAAAATAGAAAATGGAATTTACTCCTGACTAAAGGAGATTGGTACAAAGTCTTCAGTTGTCCATTTGGTGAGCCCTTTGTCAACAGTCAGGAAGATCCAATTGTCCAGTTCATTGTCGCTATCAGCATCTTCCACATCATTAATAACATTAACACCCATCTCATGATTGGGCATAGGTGCAGTGATCACATTAGGAGTTTCGGGAGGATCAAATTCAATCTCCTTAGAGTCAATCATGTCTTAGATTTTATTTTTCAGATCCCAACAACCATTTGTGTCATGTTCGGGACTATTGGAATGATAGGCGCATCTTACATTGGGATTGTACCGGGGAGAGGAAGTGTTCGGATTCTGAGGAGGATCTCTCAATGCAATCAGCTCTGCCTTCAACAGGTGTTACAATGCTTGAGACAACAACATATTGAATTTGGTGAATTGTCTCCAGGGTGCATCCATCCTATGCTGATTGCCTTGTTGTTGATGTTGCGTTGGTGCAAGATTGGAAATCATTACTGCCCCCACAGATTGATGGCGATCACCTTTACTATGACCTTTCTGGCTATACACAATATTAGCTTCTTTCTTCCTATTGAATGAATTATTCGCAGTATTAGAAGATGCAGCCACCTGAATTTTTCGGCTTCTGATTCCACCTTCAACATGTTCCCCTGTTAATATCAACTTGGTGAACCCGGTTGAAGAGCTTCCAATCATATGACTGAAGAAAGGACCTGTAAAAGTTCCCATAAACATGTCAACCAATTCCCTATCAAACAAGGGAGGCTGAACTCTTCCTGCTAGATCTCTCCATTTCTGGGCATATTCTTTAAAGCCTTCGTTAGAGCCCATGGTCATACTCTGTAGTTGCATACGGGTTGGTGCAAGATCAGCATTATACTGGTATTGCTTATAGAAAGCAGCAGCCAAATCTTCCTAGATATGGATATTGATCCCTTCTAGTTGATAGAACCATTCCAATTGTGTTCCACACAGGCTCTCTTGAAAGAAATGCACCCATAACTTCCTATCAGTAGTGTATGGTTGAATATTTTGTACATATGACCTCAAATGAAGCTTTGGGCAAGAAACACCGTCATACTTTCCAAAAGTGGGGACTTTGAACTTATGAGGAATGACAACTCTTGAGATTAAACCCAAATCCTCAAAATCCAACCCAGGCACTTCCTGGTTCTCCATAGCATTTAGACGATCTTCTTGCTGCTTGTATTTTTCATCAGCAGGGGGATATTGTTCATTCAAATGATCTTCTTCCTCTTTATTAGAGTATTTAACAAGACCATGTTTTTTTCAGTTTCACCACTCTTATCGTCTTTATCCTGTTTGTTGTCTTTGTCTAATGGAGTATCGGGATCCTGAACTCGCTTGACTGGACCCCTGAACCTTCTTCCCATGTTAAGGATGTCGGCTGATTTCTTTGTCTTTTTCTTCTTCACTTTGGTGATGAGTGCCTTCAGTTCTTCATGTCCCTTGGCTAAGTTCAGGAACATTTGTTGGAATTGGGCATTCTGAGCTTTGAGATCTTTGACGGTCTATTCGAGAGCCATTTTCTGCTGAAATAAATAGCAAGAAGATGAGAAATCTTGTCTTGAGAACACCTGTTATGCAATGATATGGTATGTAAATGTATATGCATATGCATTGTTTTCAAGGACCTCGTGGGATTTAAATTTGTTAATCAAAAAGGAAAACAAAGAAACTTAGTAGTAAGTTCAAATTATAACTGCCTTTTAGGCTTACAATGAAAACAAGATAGTTAATTATAAAACTCCTAAGGCCTAAGGAATTAAGTCTCCCATGGATGCTTCCTCTTTGTGTTGACATATGCATTAAGACTCTGCTCTTCGTGGAGGTATTTCATTGGCTCCAATACTTTCTTCTCACTTGAATAGAACTCAGTCTCAAATATATCCCTTTCTTCCTTAAGTTGAATCTAGGACTTTTTTAGTTTTTCAAATTCATTAGGAATATCAGGATGAAGAATGGTATGAGGAATATCTCCTTCAGCAACAGGCTCCACAATTACTGGTAGGACAGTAGGATATGGAATCATAAGATTTTGAGCACAAGACCTCACCCATCTGAGGTAGGGATCCAAAGCGATGTAGTTCTTATGCCCCAAAGTCTTGCTATCAATCTTGTTCACCATTCCCCAAGCACGCATAAACTTTTGACGGTAATCTTGGGGATCATTCTCGTAATCGAATATAATACCTTGGCTAGTCATATTATGAGGACCGTCTCTTTGAACATAACCAAATTGACGTACAGCTAAAGAATGGTTGTAAGTCATACCTCCCCTTATGCCAAGGAGTGGCATATTAGGGAATTACCCACAGCGGTCAATAATAGTGATGTCCTCTTGAGATCGGGAACACCAATAGATATCTGAATGAGCGAGTGACATCAACCTTTGAGACCACCTCAAACCTTGTTCATTCTTCATCACTGATCAGGGAAGGTTCAAAATAAACCACTTGGAAATTAAAGGTATGGAACACATGAGAGTCCCTCGCTTCCTCATAGTATGAGTGTGAAGAGAATACATAATATCTCCAAGCAAAGTAGGCACAGGATTATGAGTAAGAAATATTTTGATGGCGTTCACATCTATGAGTTGGTCCAAATTAGGGAATAGTACCACACCATAGATCAGCAAAGCCAAAATATCTTCAAAAGCATGAAAACTCATGGCATCTAGAAACAACTAAGCCTTCTCTATCATAAATTTAGCAAGAAGACCTTTAACTCCACCTTGTTTCCCAATTAGATTCAATTTCTGGCCGCTTCAGATGTAAGGCTGCTGCAATATCTTCAGGCTTCGGAACTTTCTCTAAACCGATGAAGGGTGTTTTATCAAGAATAGGCACTCCAAGTAGCTTAGAGAACTCTTCCATTGTGGGCACCAACTGATAATCAGGGAAGGTAAAATAGTGATGCTTAGGATCAAAGAACTGGAACAGAACACTCATCATGTCTTCTTCAAAACTGGGAGTAACCAAACCGAGTAGATAGCCATGCCTTTTGGTGAATTGAGAGTTTTCAGGAACCTTTGAGACTAACTCCTTAAGCTTGGAAGGTACCCTTACAAAGGTGATTCAGATGGTATTTTTGCGAGTAGAAGCCATGACCTACAACAAAGGACAAAGATAAATCCCTAGGTCCTTGAAAGGTTTAGTGAAAATGTTATGATGTCATGATGTCATGATGTTATGTTCATATTTAAACAAGTAGCAAACACAAACAAATCACACAAGATCCTTATGTTTAAAGGCTTGCATGAGGTCCATAAGTGAGTACCCTTCTCTATTGAAGTTAAGTTAGCTCAACTTGTCCTAAAATAGTAATCGAGTTCTAGGAATCTCATATCATGGATCTTTCTCGCGGGCTTTATTTTAGCACGACAATTGGTTTTCCACCAAAACATCCCGAGAGTCGAATCTCAATGAGCATAGTATCGAGTATCAACCGACCTTGGACTGCACCAAAGTCGACACTCTCACTACCTTCTAGTGCTAATGACACCACGTGGAAGCCTAATGTTATCCTTTACTGACTCAAGGAACATTAGTACAAACCAAAGTGTTGCACTAACCGTAGCCATCACTTCAACCATATCGGTCTACGTCGAACAGTTTTCCTGATCTATTGCTACTTACCTAAGGCATCCCTAGATCCGAGTGTAGGATCTTTCAAATAATAAACCCAAGCAAGCCCTTAAAGTTATAACAGACAAAGCACATAATTTAAGCAAGTAAAGTGATCTAAACTCTTAAGGTAACTCCTCTTTTAATTATCTCCCCATCATAGTCGTTAGTTCTGTAATACGGTGGGAGAATTGACTTGTTTAGCGTTTTATCGCAAATGTTATGGATAGCAAGAGTTGCCACTTACTTTTTTTATCCAATAAGGAAAGGTTGAAAATAACAGGAAAGACCTTGATAGATTTAGAGTTCGAGGGGTAAGTTATGAATAGGGGAAGGTGTTAGCACCCTTTTCATCCGTAGTTATCTACAGGATCTTAATTTCTTAGCTCACTTTGAAAAAAAATTCTTTGTACGTGTGTGTGATTGTTTGAAAATATTTTGAATGCCAATTGTGAGGCAGACTTTGTAATGATTCTTGTATCAGTCCTCAAGAATGTGTACAAAGTGTTTGTTTGAAAATATCTGTTTGAAATGTGATGTGTAAAATTTTTTGTTTGTTTTGAAAAAGGTTGTGAGCAAGCAATTTGTTGAGTCTTACCCACTAAAGGTCGTTCTTGTTATTTTCCTTCTCCGTTAGAGATATTACTATCCTTGCCATTATTTGGTAGGTAGCCTTATCTATTGGACGTGAAGGGACAAGCGTAGGGTCATCATATGGTCATAGAAGGAAACATGTAAGGATACTTTAGCAATTGTATCGAAGGGACTATCATCTTTTTGCTCGAAGGGTCATCGAAAGGACTAGATCATTTTGTAGGAAACTCGAAGGGTCATCGAGGGATTATGATCTTTATTCGAAAGGGACCATGATGATATTGTTAAATCGAGTGTCTTTTGCTAAAGTATCCCTACGTTTGAGCGACATGACCAATTGCTTCTGAAGGCAACAAGAGAGGTTACCCTAGAGGTGCAAAGTGTGCAAAGGTGATTTAGTTCAGTTATATTATCTCGAGTTAATGTTTTCTAACGTTTGTTTTTTTCTTTCCATAGAAACCCTATTAGCATACATCTAATAGTTATGTATACATGTATATGAAATATAAGTGCAAAAATTAAAGCCCTAGGACTATTACATGGCTTCGGGCAGTTACAATATTTAATAAAACCTTGCGAGAAATTAAACACTAAGTTATTACAATTTTTATACAACCTATACACTTGTCTAAAAATAAATAGCAAATAAATAAAAATACATGTTAAAATTTTTATAAAAAAAAACCTAAATGTCTAAAATGTCACATATCATTTTTTTTGTATTTTGGGTTAATTTTAAGCATTTAAAAAATAATTAGTTATCTAATTTTAAATTAATTACAAAGGTTAATTAATTAAAAAATAGTAAGTCTAATAAAATTGAATTAAAAATATGACCAAAATTAGATTAATTAATAAAAACCCTAAGACTGTTTTTTTTATGGAATAAAATGATTAGTAGAAAATTAAATAAGAAAACAAGTAGAAATAAAGGTTGAACCCACACCCTCTCCTTTGCAAGCGTCCAGGCTCGAACCCACACCCTCTCCTTTACCAAGCAAGAACACTACCACTGCCCCTAAGAAACAAACAAAATTTTATGCCCTAACAATGGCATCTCGTATTCCTCATGTTAAAACTTACATGTATGGCTTCAAACCTGTTCTAAAAAATCATTATAAGCGATCTGAATTGTTAGAATCAGTTAATGTTGCGTATAATTTATAATATGAAAAGATAATGCAAACCGGACATGGCATGTATGCAAGTTTTAGGTACAAATAGGCATGGAAAGTCACTTATTCTTACCTTTGAGATGTTCTGGAAGTGATTTGAGGTGGTGATTTGGACTTAATTAAACTGGAACTTAATATTCAATGGTGCACTTTCTTTGAAAATTTGTGATTTTTGAGACTTTTCTTCAGGCCAAATTTTTTTGTCATTTTAGTGTGAGGGCTTGATTATTTATAGAGGAGGAGATTTAAGTCACCAAAGAAGGAAAGAATCAAGTGATCATGGTGTTACCAAAAATCAATGAAACATGTTTTCTAACTTGCCAGTTTGGAAAATCCGTGTCTCAAACATGTCTCTCACAGTTTTGGCAAGATTTTATGAGGTCTTGGGCCTTCTAGAAGATGTCCAAATGATCGGAGTCCAACATTAACCCAACTATTTGTTATTTTTAATTTAATTCTTTTAAAAAAATTAAATAAAAAATTAAATAAATAGGATAGAAAATATAACCATGTACCAATGGACTTAGAGGTCTTCTATCATGTCGCAAACATGTTTGATCCTCAAAATAGGCCAATTAGTCCAAAAATTCAAAATTGCTCATTGAGGTTTCATGCATTTCTCAAAAATTGTCCAACTTTTGCCAACCCTAACTCTCACAATTTATGTCATATGAAGGTGATCTTAGACTTTTTGGAAACCACAAGATATCTCCTTCAACTTTCATGTTGGTCATTTTTTCATTTGAAATCTTTAACTTGATGTAAATTTCCTTGACAAAAAATGTCTTTTTGTTGACTTTTAAAATAACCTGTAATGTTTTGATCCATGTCTCTCAAATGAAGCATTTTTGGCCTTGAGCTTAGAGAGACAAAGTTGTAGAGAATTGAATTTCCTTAAAAATGGGATTCGGCTAAGAACTTTCAGATGAAGCATGTGAAAGTTATGCTTGGTCAAAGTTTAGTTGACTTCTCCTTAAGAAAACCTTAATTAGTAATTTTTGACTTTTGATGAATCTTGAGTTTTCTTGATGAATAATGATCAAACCTTGATCAAATAAGGAATGTGACTTCAAAATCATGATGTTGACCAGAAATCTTGAGTTTTGACTGTATGTTGACCATAATTGACTTTTTATCTAATATAGTTGATTTTCAATCATCTGAGCAATTGTCTGAGCAAACTTGTGATGCAAGGCTTAAAACTTGACATGAGGATTATTTGAAGCATATGAGGAACCATGAAACTCACTTGAGGCATTTGAAGCTCAATTTTCTTTAAGAAAACCAAAACCCTAATTTTAGGCCACTGCTTAGGAGGAGGGTTCATTTGATCAATTCTTGAATATTCTTGAATATTTGAGACTCTTAGGAGCATGAGGAGGTATCTTGAATCAATTGGATCAAAAATGGGAGGGAAAATTTTAGGGTACAACACATACACACAAACAAATTACACATTATCATTCTTTGTTCGGGTGTCATCTAGATTCAGAGTTGATAATGTCCAATTTAGGTTGTTGAATTGTAAATTGGGTTGAGAATCTTTGGGGGTGTTCATCGGGAAAAATCATAGGGTTTGTCCATCAAGATCAAGGTATTAATTTAGGGTTTTTGTACAAAATTTTACAATTTGGATTTAGCCGAGTGAAATCTTTAAAGAATGAGGGTTCTTGCAAAGGAGTAGCACGAGATGGTGGATTGATTGAAAATCTTGGGATACAATAATTCACAATTTGGATTCGATCGAGTGAAAGCTTTGAAGAACGGGGATTCTTGCAAAGGAGTAGCGTAAGACGGTGGATCAAATTGGTTTTGTTGGGTGACTTGATCAAGCTCAGATCAAGGGAAGAGAAAGTGTTAGGATTAACATCAAACATAGGGTTTGTAGGGTTGTATTGATAAATTTCTATTGTAAATGATTTTTTGAAGTAAGATTGATTATCTCAATTCCGAACGGAATTTAGGGCAGATGTAACCATAGTGAGCATAATTGAGGAACTGTTTAAACAAATCCTCGTGTCCTCTCTCTTCTATTTCTCTCTCTCTCTCTCTCTCTCTCTCTCTCTTTCTCTCTCTCTCTCTCTCTCTCTCTCTCTCTCTCTCTCTCTCTCTCTCTCTCTCTCTCTCTCTCTCTC